>VYZQ01000079.1:39746-52037 GCA_013400655.1 Mystacornis crossleyi
GGGGGGGGGGGTGGTAATTTCAACAACGGTATAAATCTTGAGTACCTCCCACTTTAGAACTCTTAAACCTTGCTTAAAGGAATCAAAATGAAAAGCTCGCTGTGGTTTTATCAAAAAGAGCCATTTCCCAGCAGCTTCAGGAAACGCGTTTCCTTGAAATAGGTACAGAGAACTCCAGGTGGCCTGGCAAGCCACTTGTAAAAGATGAAGGAAACAGAGTTAGGGGAGGGAGAGCTGAGAGCGAACACTGGAAGAAATAATTTTGCTGGGAAGCGGCACACGAATTACTCTGTCCAGCCTTATCTACAGGAGCTGCCGCCTCCAGCAGGGATTTGCGGGCGCCGCACCCCAAACGTGCCGCACCACGGGAGCGCTCGGGGCGCTGCGGCCGAGCAGGAAGAGGCCTCTGACTTACGTAGGTGTTAACAGGCGGCTGCTCCGAGAGCTCGGCAGCGCAGACGAGGAGCGGCCGCTGCCCGGCGCCCGCGCTGGGGGAGCCGAGCCCGAGCGCGCCACCGGAGGGGCGGGGGCAGCACCTGCCTGGGGGGCACAGCCCCGCGGCAGCGCCCTGCAGGTAAAGCGCCTCGGAGCGCCGCACAGGGACGGACACCCCCGCCGGGCCCNGGGCAGGAGCAGGGCGAGCTGCAGGGCGACTCGGAGGCGCTGCTCAGCCAGGCCAAAGGATTCGGCAGTGAGTGTCCCGGCCTTCAGATATGAACTAAGGAAATAAGACTGCAAACGTGCCTTGCGGTTATCGCCTCTTTCAGAGCTGTTATTAGAGGAGCAGCATTTCTTTAAGTATCTACTCTGTTGGCACTATAGGAGGAGGTCTGTCTATAGAGAGAATCGGTCCGTCTACGTAGACGGACCATGTACTTCACGGATTGCTGTGGGGTTTTGTGATTTTTTTCCTATGAAAATAATGGGGTTTGATGAATTTGTTGAACATGTCTGCGCTCTTAGAATTATAGAATGCTTTAGGTTGGAAAAGATCTTCAGGATAATCTCATTCCAACCCCCCTGCCGTTTGCTAAACCAGGCTGCTTAAAGCCCCATCCAGCCTGGCCTTGAACGCTGCCTGGGATGGGGTAAAGCTGTAATTTACTATAAGTAAAATTCCTGCTGTACTGTAGTGAATTCTTGGATAAAATTAATCCGAAGTACTGACCTAAAGGTTTGGGGGTTTTTTAAATTGATGCTCTGAAATTCCGGATCAATATCGTTCTGAGAGGTTAGTATAAGGTGGTTCTTTACTGTGCTTTGTCTTGGGCAACCTGAACTGCAGCAGTTTAGTCTGTGGAGTTCGGTCAAATATGTGTCCAGTTGTGGTAAATTGATTCTAATCTGCTAATTGCTCTGATTGTTCAGGAAGGAAAAAGGACTTTGAATTTCAGGAGAAGAATAAGTATTGACTATTACCTATATAAAGATCCATCCCATAATTTTCTCTGTAAGTGAAAATTTGGTTTAGTGGTCCATGGGTTCATTGTCTGTGACACCAGGGTAGATTGTGATGGAAAGGCTCTCTTGCTGTTTTACCACAGAATCCTAGAAACCTCTGCATGGCATACAACCTGGGTAGCTGTGTGAAAAGAATCCCCTGGCAGATAAAGAATTTTACTGGTAAAACCGATGCCTTGTAGACATTATTTTTTGGTCATTATCACGCTATTACAGAAATTGAGTGTTTTGCCAGTGTGAACTAATAATAGAAATATTGCTAGATACACATTCTTAATACAGGCATAGACTTGTAAGATGGAGGGTGAGCTTCTTAGTCATTTGAAAGTGTTATTTTCCACCACTAGTCCTATTTTTCTAAGTACCATCCCTTCTGCAGCTTTATAAGTACCTTAGTTCAAAAGAATATTTGCACTTCTTGGAAATAAAAAGCATTTTGCTCTTCAGCCTATGAGCTGAATATGAGGGAGTTTCCAGGGATACATGAAACAACCAGTAAGAACTGGTAGGGAGTAAGCAGTCTGGTAGGCTGCTGCTTCCTCTGTTCTCTTAAGGGGAATAATATATGTGTCTATATCTAAAGCGTAGAAGTTAACCTTTTTTTTTATACCTGAATCATGTGATGGGTTATAAACCTTGATAACAGACATAAAAGATGCTAGTAAGTACTTGAAGGATGTTTGGCTACCCCCATTCTGTGACTTAAAAGTGCAGGTTACATATAAAGAATTGTCTTGCTTAAGGATTGGCTAGACCTCTGCATATTTTGGTATTGATTTTGTGATATCATAACAAGAGAACATTTTATCCACCACAAAGAATAGTCAGCTTTCCAAAAGGTGACATCAGTGTTCCAAAGTAATTCATTCTACCAGTGGCTAACGACCATGTGTTAAAGAAACTTTTTAATTTTTTTTTCATTATAAGATTACTTTTTACATTTCTAACCCATAGGGAAACTTGATTTTTTGGGAGTTCTTGAGAAGGAAGATGGTTTTTTGTTTGAAACAGAAGTGCTGGGTTTTGGTGGGGTTTTTTTTGTTTGACATCCCCCTTTATGAAAGTCAGAGAAGGTGATTTTCTGGAATAACTGAAATACATGACTCCTATTGAGCTGACCACCAAGCAGCACGCCCAGATCCCTTTCTGCAGGGCCGTTCTCCAGACACTCCTCTTCCAATTTATACTCACCCCATGTTCAGAATCCAGCATTTATTCTTGTTAAATTTCATGCCATTTGCCCAAATGTTCCAATCTATCTAGATCCCTCTGCAATTATTTTATTTTCTATGGCACTGACACAGTGTATGTACTGGAACTGAGGTACTGCAGTCATAATGCAACCATTCAGCTATAATAAAGTGCTTGTCATCTGAGAAATAGTACCAATGTTTTAAAGTCGCTTGTCTATAAGATGATATTTAATGTTTCTGAAGGTTTATGATATTCATCTTGCTGCTTGCAAGTTTGTTCATCTTAATTAAAATAGAATAATACAGTGCAGATGGCCATGCTATGTATATGTAGTTCTTTCCCTGCCACCTCTCTTCACTTCAGTAGTGATAATATAAAAAATGTGAGTCTTTGAGAATATTTGTCATTGCTGTTCTGACACTGAATATATTCAGAAAAACGAGCCAACAGGGCCACAGTGCTTTTCCTGGAGCTAATGAGAGGAAGACAAGGCAAAATAGATACAGGCGAATATCAAGAGCAAGCTTCTTTGCTAAGAGTTTTGAAGGAAGCATTGCCTGCCTGAAACTTTTCATGGCTTTGCTGCCTCAGTTTATGTGACTTCGTTTTGCATGCCGATTTTCTTAAAAAAGAATATAATTCTGTTTCAGTACTGTGGCTAAGTTACTTTATGGCTTAATGTCTCCAAAATACTTACATGAAATCAGGAAAGACACATTGCTTCAGAAAACTCAGTGGAAAGGAGTATTTCAAGGACCATTAGGAATGTTTGATTTGGTAACCAAGGTTCATACATAAATATTTGATTTACAGAAAGTTGTGATCATCATTAAAGAATATAAACTAGAAAAGGATAAATAGAATTTTAGGAGTTTTTCGTAGGCCAGAAGCTGGGTTAAGTTATTTTGAAGGAAACTTCTGTGTAGGTATTCAAATATCTAAAGAGAAGGAAAAATAAATGTAGAAAGAGAACTGGATGCAAAGAAATCTATTCTCAGGTCTTTCCTTTTTTGTCTGTGAAAGGTTACCTCTTCAATTTTGCCTCTGCTGCTACAAAAAAGATATCTGAATCTGTTGCTGAAACAGCACAGACAATAAAGAAGTCTGTAGAAGAAGGAAAAATTGACAGTATCATCGACAAGGTAATTTATTTCTAGATACTTGATCTGAAAGATCTGTTTGCTTACCAGTGTTACAACATGTGGCAAATCTGGCATTTGATAACATTTCTCTAGGCTGGCTTTAGATATTACATCTTTCAAGAGATATTCTGCATCTCATGTCATGACAAATGATGTGACTGAAATGTTCAGTCGTCATAGACTTGCCAAAAAATGGTCATCCTGCTTTACTCAGTGCTGCACCTGTGTTTGTTCAGTTCCCTCAGGGTGTTGACACGCTGGAGAAAGGCCAGAAGAAAATATGAAAAATGCTCATGTAGGTGTAAGGGCTGGAGGAATTTGAGACAGACAGTTGGGGAATGTCTGTCCCAAGATGTGTGGGCTGGTTTCTTTTTGCCGCACAGCTTATGTAGTTCGAAAAAGGGATGAGGTAGTTTGCATCTTAAACGCGTCTCTGCAGCAAAAGTCAGAATTAGCTTGGCATGGTAGATACTGTATCCTAAGACCCTAGGTGTATACAGGGACAGTTTCATAAGAACCAGTGAGCTAATGAAACACCTTGTTATTGTCCTGTTCTTTTCCCCACCCTGACCCTGCCACGTAGTTCTTGCCCTCTCTGTTCCTGTCTGTCAGCTCCAGTGGCTTAACTTCTGCCAGCAAGTTTTCTTCCAGTGCTTTAAGCCACAAACTTGTCAGAAGGAGAAGAAAAAAAGAAAAAGGCAGCAGTAAGTGCCAGGTAGTGTTCTGTGTTTGCTACTGAGAGTAGCTTGGAAGGGAAGGGAAAGGGAAGTGGCCAAAACCATCCCAGCTGTAGTAGGACTGTGCAGTCAGGAATGTCTGATGCAGGCAAACCCGTTTTCCTGCTCCCACCTCTCAGACAGCCCTTCAGGGGAACTGCAGCATTGCTGATTTTTTTAAAATACAATAAAATTCTGTTTCTTGATATAGTTGGTGTTCATGTTGTCTTCCAAACAAATCATCAAATGAATTTCTATTATGATCACATTTTACATTTTGTCTTCAGATTTCATTGACAACTGTCTGTATAATAATAGCAGAGATCTATTTTCTTCTACAGCATCTAAGTGTCTAATGTAATTTTGATCCACATCTAAGAGGAAAAATCAAGTAACAAGGTTATTTGTTAATTTAATACGCTAATAATAATGCTCCTGAGAAACTGTAGCTAAGTACTTACAGCATATTTTATGCCTAAAATACCTTTTTTTTTCTGTAAATGTCTTAGAGTAATATGAATTCCCTGTTTTGATTAATAAGTATTACATATAGGAGAAACAAGATTATACCTGTATCATCATAAAGCTTTTTTCTTGTACCATATAAATTATTTTATTCCATGATCAGAAAAAATTCACGTAACTTAAAACCAGAAGGAACCACATCAATCTCTTTGTATAACTGACACTACCGTAGTTCTCTCACTGATAGTAATCTTAAACTGAAATACTGGGTTACTGAAGGGAAAAAAAAGTATAGGAATTTATCAGGATGTAGCTTGAAGATTTCTGTGCATTTTGACCATTTATTAATCCATAGACTTCACTGCATAAAATTTGTATTTTGTGAGTGGTTTAAGTATTCATTTCTATTCTAAGTATTCATCTTTATTGCCTCTGCTTTCAACCACATCTGATTTGCATTCTTACTTCTAGATTATGGCATGCCAAGTGCTGAGACCCTTCTCCATTTTTTTTAATTCTAAATTCAATATAGGATATTTCTAAATATGATTTCTTTAATGAAAATTTGTCAACAACATAAATAGAGAAGTGATTTTGTTTCAGCTAAGCAGGTGTTCTGAAATTCAACTTTACAATTTTGGAAGTCATTTCTTGCAATGGATATATTTCTTAGGCAATTCTTGAAACTTCTGTAAGGCCCAGGGTATCTTTAAGTGTTTAATGCTTTAAAAATGTGTTTAAATAAGTCTAAACAGTCTGTGTTGTCTGTATTTGGTACGGTAGGACAGTAAGTGGATATGCACAGTATGCCGGTGTTCAAATTATCAAGCTGAGATTTTCCATCTTTTTCCCTTGTCCCCTGAACTTGATAAAACTATAAATATAATTTTGAAAGCATATACAATAGTTTTAAATGCAAAATCAAATGTTTCAGTAAAAAGAGATGTATAATTGACATGAAACACCTTTAACTTACAGGAAGGGCCACCACAGATATAAGAATATGCAATGTATTTGAAAGCACTTTCTGACTGAACATAAAACAAGAAGAGTGAATTTTGGGTTTTTTCTAATTGTGGTTCCCTAATATTTATTTTAGACAATTATTGGAGATTTTCAGAAGGAACAGAAGAAATTTGTCCAAGAGCAGCAAACCAAAAAATCAGGTAAGGTATGCTTTTTTTGTTGATGTCTAATATCACGTAAGTGAAACCTTGCTAAAAGCTGGATAATTGGGCTATATCTAAAACTAACCTATCAAAACACTATTTAATGAAACACAGAACTTAATGCATATGGTGGAATAGGAAAATTATATTTTTAAGTGAGGTTAGCGTTACATTATCTAGTTGATTTAGGTTTGCTTTTTTACGCAAATTCTGCTTTATGAAATAAACTCAGAGATCATAATGCTAGCAAAGCTGATCTCTTGGTGCTTTAAAGCTTTAAATCTTAGGTGTGTGTATTTACTGAAAACAGGCATGCTGATTTCTTCTGAGCTTTAGCAATCATGACACATTTTTATAATGAGTTTAAAAAACATGGTCTAGGGTTTGCCCTATAGTATTTAATTAATTTTGCTGCAGGAGTTACTCTGCTTACATTAAAGGCATAATTGCTTTTTGCTTTCCCATAAATCATTTGCTTTATAAGTATCTGTCATTTGAGTTACCCACCCATGTACTATTGACATCAGTGGATCTGTTTGTGACTTTAAAATAAGTACAGTTGTTTTCTCACATTGTGTTTCATCATTGACTTTTATCTTTTTTAATGTGTTACCTGAATGCAATAATTTCTGACCGTTTGACTATGTAGTGACTCTGTTAATCTTGAAAATGAGCTGGTTTTAAATGGATTGTGATAAAAGTTTTCATGGTGTCTGTAGTTAGTCTGGTTTCTTCTTGCAAGACTGCTTATGGGACCATGTTGTCTGTATTTCTGTCTTTTTTGTCTGTTAGTAAACTTGGGCTTCTCTTAATATATTTCTAAAAGCCTCATGAAAATAAGTAGCTAGACTGGCCAAAGGAGGAGTAACAGATGGCCTGACTGAAAGCATTAGCATCAGATGTAGATCCATGTGGGAAAGACCTTGCTGGTATCAGCTGCACAGGCAAATAAGCATTGTTAGTTTAAGGGCACAAGAGTTATTTAACTGCTACAGAGGCATCATATTGTCTCTGTAAGCTGAATTTGCATTGGCAGTGAAGAGATTAATAAATACCTATACATGTACAATAGTTTATTTTCCTCTCTGTACAGCCTAAAGAACTATTTGGAAAGTATCTGCGTAACAATATAAACCAGCGGAACTCGAGTAGGCTCACTCACTTTATAATGGGTTGTAGTTCATAACAAATTTATAACATTTTTCAGCATTGTTAAAGAATTTTTGTCTTCTGGGTGTAAGTTACTTTGCAAACTTATTTTAGGCAAAGTTTACACATTTAAAGTGAACCTGGAAATACTATTTGCAGGCAATTTAACCAGTTATACAGCACTACTTCAGTAGCTAAACTAAGAGGCACCAAGTTCTGACTGGTGCACGCTGCAAAGCAATCCCCACAGTTTTATTTTTACAATAACAGATGAGCAACTATTTAGTTACGACTTTTTTTATCTCTGATAAGCAAAGATCCATTCCTAGGGTTTCTCTCTTATGCCATGGACTTGGTTTAGGAAAAAGACACAATGATTTGGCCTACTGGTGTAACTCTGCTTCCTTTTGGGACGCTATATGTTACCTTATGTAAGGTCTGTTATTTGGAGTGGCTCTTTTCAAGTAATACACATGCAATTATCTTCCTCCTTTTAATACTAGAAGCAGCAGTGCCTCCCTGGGTAGACAGCAATGAAGAAGAGACAATTCAACAACAAATACTGGCCTTATCAGCAGTAAGTATTTAAATTCCTGTAAGATTTAATTTCCAAGATTTTAATTCTTGGAGGAATTAAAACTACTGGGGTTTTTTTAAGTAAGTTTATTAAATTATGTGTTTTCAAGGTACTTTTAATATGTCTGTCACTGCACCAATCATGTACAGGAGTAAATAGTTTTATTAGTTTCAACTTGAACCAGAGCAGATCTGCAATATTGTTTTTATTTTTATAAAGGCTTTACAGATTGCTTTGGTGCTCTTGTGTGTGACATATGGTGTCCTTTTTCTGATATCATTTAATGACCGTAAATATGTTCTTCAAAGGACAAACGGAATTTTCTGCGGGATCCTCCAGCAGGTGTGCAGTTTCATTTTGACTTTGATCAAATGTACCCTGTTGCACTGGTGATGTTACAAGAAGATGAGCTTCTTAATAGGATGAGGTTTGACCTTGTTCCCAAACAGTAAGTAATTTCTGTGGTAACTGTATCATCATGCTTTTTAATGTGTCTGTAAATACTCATAAATTACTCCGTTTTCTTTCCACTTCCTTCAATTCTTTATGTTCTTTTGATGTGTACGTATATTTTTATCTGCCGTTGTCTAACACATGGGATATTGCATGTGCACAAACTGCAGTTTAGCAGTTGGAGGTAAAAAACAATATATCTGTGAGACAGAACTAGTAAGGACCTGTTGACTTAAATATGGGAGAGGCCTTCAGTATTTCCATGCCCAGTGTGCTAAATTAAGTGAATTTTGTTTCCCCAAAGAAACGTAAAGCAACAATAAAAATATTCAGTTCTGTTGGTGTAACTGACATCCCAAAAAGGGGATTACAGATAGTCAGAGACAACCCCCCCAGAGGAACGGTAACAGAATGTGTCACAAAAAAAGCAGCAATGCGAGCAAGAAAAACTGGATTTGGATAGGCAATGGGAAAAGCTCTGTGTTGCAGAGCTTTATTCCAGAGCTGTTATTCCTTGTCCAGTCCCAGACTCTGCTCCTAAAGCTTGTTTCACAAGTCAGCTTCCTATTTAAGTGGGAGTTCCCAACATTAGTCTCCTTGTCTAGGGATGAAAACGGGAAAGAAAATCTTTCCTTGTGACATATTCTGTCTTAAATCTCCTTTTATAAACCTTCCCAACTCCTCATTCTATTTACCTTCTTCTCTGTTGTCAGTTGTAAAGATCTGCCCCTATTATCTGATGCTCTGTCTTCAGCCTCTGGTCATGCTATCCTCGCCTTTTCTACCACATTGCTTAATATTTTTTTCACCAGTTCTTCTCAATGGTCACTG
Source organism: Mystacornis crossleyi (assembly GCA_013400655.1). Lineage (NCBI taxonomy): Eukaryota > Metazoa > Chordata > Aves > Passeriformes > Timaliidae > Mystacornis > Mystacornis crossleyi. The sequence goes on from VYZQ01000079.1 coordinate 48,904, forward strand.
TTTACCTGAATAGGTGTGAAGGTAACTTCACTCTTTCTTAACCTACACAAGTTCCTCCCCACACATCTTGCCTTTTCTGCCTTCTGTTGCCTCTGGGTTAAAGTTGGGTCTTTTCTTTCTTGCTGGGGGGACTTCAGAGGGAAATGTTACCTGAGGTAGGGGATAGTCTCCAACTTATCAGAGCTGGTCATTTCCACGATGGCAGTTTCTAGTTACTAAAGGTTTTGTGGACGTGCTGAAAGACATGCAGATAGTGAAATAGTACTGGTGCAATCTAGGAATGGCCTCTGCCATTAGATTCCTTCCTAATTTGTCAGGAGAGATGGAACAGCATAATATTTTTCCATATCATGTATTGCTGCATGCTCCTAAGCTTTTTCTAAAGTTACAACATTACTGTTATGTGTTCAAGTCAATTGCAAGTGCCTTGAGAACGAACAAGAACTTCTAAAAGGATAGACTTTTCAAAATGTGTTAATGTCACAAATTTTTTTAAGTTTTTATTTAAATATCAGCTATGTCTACTCCTCCTCTCTGCATATTTAATTTTATTTCACTGCTAGATGGTGAAAGGAACAATATTCCAAATGTAATAATCAAAATTTGTTTGTTCTCTCTAGTGTAAAGGAGGAGGTGTTCTGGAGAAATTATTTCTACAGGGTGTCCCTAATTAAACAGTCTGCACAACTCACCGCGCTTGCAGCTCAACAGCAAGCAGCAGGAAAGGAAGAGGGCAAAGGCAAAGAGGATAGTGAACTGAAAGGTAGGGGAAACGCTTGTTTTAGTGCAGTTCATTAACTTGGTGTCACACTGTTGCCTAAAATTAGAAGAAAAATTTTTCAAACAATATTAAAATTGTTGACATAAAGAGCAGTCTTATTGAAAGCTTTCAGTTGCACATATAATACATATACACATGTGCAGCATCAAATTTTCACAATTTTTGTAAGTTTAATTGATTAGCATATCTAGCAAGTACATCCAGTAAGAGAACATCCAGGAAGGGAACTCACCTTTGGATCTGTCCCACTGGAACCCCTCCAAGGGTTCTGAGTCCTTTATCTTGTTATACCTACAGAGTATCTTATTATTTTGGCCCCAGTACTGGTGCAGCACAGGATGTCCTTGTTAGAAACCCTTTTTCTTGAAAATAAGACCAAACAGAATTTCAGGAATGTGGTGTAATATATGAGAAAGGGTAACTACTTTTCTGAAGCCTGAGGAAGTGCTAGAAACTATACAGCTATATATTAAAAATCTACAAAGCTACAAATATATATAAAGAAGCTAAAAAACTTTAGGCATCAACAAATGCTCACTGTATGCATCAGGTGGCGTCACATTTTTATCCTGGATTGCCTATTAAATCAGGGCTTCTCTCACCATACTTGGTGTCTTTGTAGATTTGGGAAGAGGAGGCTCCTGGTGCTTTTAAGCTGTTTTCCAGTTTCAGCCACCTTGGTCAAAAGAGTGGAAATCTCAAGAGGAGAAATGTACTTGGCTTATAACACCTCATGACCATTAGTGGTCTCAAGTGTGATTTTTGGCTTGTCAAAACGAAGTAGGGGATACCTTTGGTTCAGTTGATCACACAACGGGTACTAGCCAGCCCAGCCAGCTGGCATATGGTTTGCCCTTGGCTTTTGCTCATCCCTCATGCCAAACAGAAGTTAGCGAGTGATACAGGGGTAGAACTACTGTGGTGGTGGAGGCAGAGGCACATGCGGGATGTGGAAACAAAAAATGGGGACCAGGAGGCTGCCTGGGATTCAGCCTTGAGAGAAAAAAGGTGCTTCAACAAAGGTGTCTTCAGTTACATTGATCAGTTTCTACAGGTGATTCTTACCTACCCTCTTACGAACCACTGGACTTCTTTGCATGTTAACAAATTCTGCAAGCAGGAATATTTGCAGCTTAAAGAGTATAAAGCATTTACTGGCAGAAGCTCAAAAGATAACCAGTAGCTCATTAAGTCTAGGCTTAACCTAGGTACACTCACCACCCCTGGTAAGACACCTGAAGGATCTTGGCAGGCTGGGTAGGCATTGGGCAAAAGGAGAATGCCTTTCCTTCACCTTGGAATGATTCGAATATCCCCAATATCAATGAATTGTCATTCATGAAATCCACTAATACTTATGTCCTGTTGACACTGCTGGCCTGACTGACCAGCCAGCTGATTACTGCCAAGTTGACTTTTTCTTCCTCCTTTTTAAATATAATATCTTTCCATATAGGTATTTTTCCTCTTGAGTCACCCTTCTTACTCTTTTTACAGACTTTTTCACAGGTCTTTTGCACAACTTAGTAATGTTCTCCACAGTCTGAGCTAAGGTTACTCAGCTGGGCCTTGGCTTCTTGGACGGGCAGGTGAACTTTGGGGTGAAGGGAATTAAATGGAATTATAAAGCTGGGCTTCTATATTGCATAAGTGCCTTTGTTTTCAGTTTGTCTTGTGTTTCTCATAGGTTTTGTTTGGAGTGTGCCTGTGTAGGCAAGGTCCCCATCTAGAATGAAAAAAGTAGTTTCCTAAAAAGTAGTTTTTTGAGTTAATATCCAAGCAATGCTGACAGGAGAGACTGCTCCAGAATCTACTGCAGACCAAGAGGCACCAATTCCCACCACTTTTATTCAGGACAGTTGTTTACTGTCCTAAAACTATGTTTTAACTGTTTTAACTGAAGTGTCTCAACTTTACAGGAGAGATGGCATCTGACCCTACTGAACAATAAAAATGTTATGCTTGAGTCATCCAAACCCTTGGAAAGTACCATTCAGTCAAAGTGAAAGTTGCTTGATTCTAGTAGAATTCCCACTGAGACTAAAGCAAAACATATCTTCATTAAAAAAAAAAAAANAAAATTTATTTAAAAAAAAAAAAAAAAAAAAAAAAAAAAAAAGCCCCATTGTCTTTTGGCCTGTTGGGCCTGTTGCAGCTTTTCTACAGTTCAAACCACCAGTGTGGGATATGCAGGTAGATTTACTGTCCTAGTGACTGTGTGCTGTGTAATGGCAAAGGTATATGAACCAGACTGTAGTAAGTGTGTGTTTTGTTTGACTCAGAAATTGCATAGATCTGGGAAGCTCTGAATCATACATGTTATTTTTGCTTTAAGTAACCTTTTGGAAGGTTG
>VYZQ01000079.1:54808-72396 GCA_013400655.1 Mystacornis crossleyi
AAAAAGAACAAACCAAAAAGCCCCATTGTCTTTTGGCCTGTTGCAGCTTTTCTACAGGTCAGACCACCAGTGTGGGATATGCTGATAGATTTACTGTCCTAGTGACTGTGTGCTCTATAATGGCAAAGATACACGGACCAGACTGTACTAAGTGTGTGTTTTGTTTGACTCAGAAATTGCATAGATCTGGGAAGCTCTGAATCATACATGTTATTTTTGCTTTAAGTAACCTTTTGGAAGGTTGGATTCCCTAATTGGAGGCTAAAACTGGAAGTAATTGCCTGTTGGTAATTCTTCATAATGTTCAAGGTTTCTTCTCAATGCTGAGTGTCTATAAAATAGAATTGTTAGCCTTCCATTTCTGTCNAGAAATTGCATAGATCTGGGAAGCTCTGAATCATACATGTTATTTTTGCTTTAAGTAACCTTTTGGAAGGTTGGATTCCCTAATTGGAGGCTAAAACTGGAAGTAATTGCCTGTTGGTAATTCTTCATAATGTTCAAGGTTTCTTCTCAATGCTGAGTGTCTATAAAATAGAATTGTTAGCCTTCCATTTCTGTCTCCTCCTTAGCTGCTCTTTTTAGAAAGTTAAAATAGCGTGGTTGATGTGAAAGGAAGAGAGAAGAGACAAATGGAAGACATTCCACGTTCTAGGCTGTATAAGATGTATAACAAAATGCCAAGTTCTAGCCCTTCTCTAGGTATTCGGTAGCTCTGTAACTGGGAGCTGAGTTACCTTGGGATGAGAGCATACCAGCAGTGGAGGAGATGATGCCAGGCCAATATGTCCAGAATAATGCTGCTGGTGCATCAGTCACACCTGACTGGGGCATGTCCCAGTGCAGAGCACCCATGTCCCATCTGCATGAGAGCAGCAGGCAGGGCTTAAGGCACCTCTCCTGAACAGCAGAGTTACTGCCATGTCCTACAGCTTCCCCAAGCACAGAATGCTGGAGCCTCTTTGGCTGCAGCGTTGGGTGCAGTGAGAGATCCTCTGGAGACGGGGAAGTGGAAGGAAGAGAGAAGATGGGGCAGAGCAGTGGGCATTGACTAGAGGAGCTATAAAAGCAGTGACAGCTACCAATTAGAGAATGATTTTAATTAAAACTGGTCTTTATTTTAAAAATTAAACACAAAAAAATTCCCCATTCAGAAATTGCTGAGTTATCAGGAAGAGTCCACCTGGGCACCCTGGAGGAAGCAGAGCTGCAAGCTCAGAGCTGCCTTGCATGTTTAAGCAAGTGAGCACTCCACCACTACCCCAGCTTCCCCTGTATGTTAATAGTTCTTGCAGCCACCTGCCTCTTCAGTATAACTCCTCTCCTCTGAGAGTGGCACGAGGAAGAAAGCTGGGGTGTTCCTTTACCTGCCAGGGAAAAGATCTAACCCTGCTTGTAAACAGTCGTCGTCTTCCTAGCACCATGCTCTAAATACAGAATGCACAGCGAGTTTTCTTAGGAAAATGGGACCAGCTTCTCGGGTTTGTTTCTCAGTGACTTCCTTTGCCTGTGTGAAACGGGCCTTTGCAGAACACTATTCTCATGTGCACTTCGGGTTGTGCATAGTACATGTGCAGTCTGGTGTGCCCGAGAGCTAACTGGCACCTCTGTCAGTAGCAGTACCCAGCCAGGGGAGTTTGAGAATTTCTGTGATAGACAGTGACTGGACTTCATGACCAAGTCTATGCATTTGTAACTTTAAAGATCTTGGGATGTCGTTGAGGTTCAGAGGGGTCCTGTCCTTTAAGTGGAGTCATAATGAGGAAATGGCTTGTTGAATTTGTCTCAATTAAGAGTAGAAAATTGCTTCTCTTTGTTTTGAAAATGGTTCACATATGGCTAAATTCAGCCTTTAACCACAAGGATTCCTTAAAATACAATATTTTCTTGTATATTTAATAGCTATGCAAATTAAATGAAATTTTTATAGATTTAAATGTAATCTACTTTTTTTTTTTCTCCCTTGACAGAAACAGTACGGCCAAAAACACCACCTGTTACAATAAAGCCTCAAATAAAATCACAAGAGGTAAGAATGCTGTTATATTTTATTGGTATTTAGTATGTGAAGCTGTTCCTTAATAAGTAATTATGCATCTTCTTGAGTAAGTTCTGCTATGAAACCATAATAATACAATATTTGACAGTCCTAAGCTGCTGCTGTTTTGCTGTTATTAGTTTTTAGTATATAAGCTTGAAACTCATTTTCAGTGGCAGAAAGAGTAGTTTATCTGAGGAATGCTTTCCTTAGTATCCTCTGCATGATGATGTGATTTTACTCTCAAGAGTGAAATTTCCAAAATGTTTGGAGTAGAAGTTTAGCATTGCATTGAGACACTAGCAGTGCCTTCATAAAAATATATTTGTGTGCCATGTTCTGTCCAGCTCTTCAAGCAGTGGTCAGGCTGAAGTATAGAGAATCTAAATGATGCATTGCAATTGCAACACTTTTATTTCACTTTGCTTGGTACTGCAAAAACCTTTCCTTTAGACACATAATGACCCTTGTTCATTTCTGGATTGTAAAATTGGTGCCAGCGAACACTCTTGGCAGAAGCAGAGCTGTGCATTCACTTGCCAATAATATGCAGCAAGCAAAGATTTCCAAAGAACAATCCTCTCTTAATCTTAATTTGATGTAGAAAACTGTTACTGAATTGTGGTCAAATTTTTAATATTTAGGTCCTGTTCTAAACTACTCAGGAGTTTATTATTGTTTCTGAAGATTACAAAATCAGAATTCAAGTTGTTAAGAGAACACAAAAAGCCAGCCTAGAATGTAAAGCAGATAATTTTCAGTACAGCTATCTAACATTTTTGTTTGTACAAAAATACTCTTCAGAAAAAGTAGCCAATAAAGAAAAATAGCCAATAAAGGAAAATTTGAGTTTTGTCAACTCTATTTAAAAGCAATCACATGAGTGGGTGTATGTACTGGTGACTTTTTTATCCTGTCTGGATAAGTTTATACTAAAGTGTCTTGTTGCAGGATGAGGAAGAGATTTCTACAAGTCCAGGTGTATCAGAATTTGTGAGTGATGCTTTTGATGCCTGTAATCTGAATCAGGAAGATCTAAGAAAAGAAATGGAACAACTAGTGCTAGATAAAAAGAAAGAAGAGGCTTCAGTAGTAGAAGGTAAAGCTACTATTACCTCTGTTTCTTACATAGAGGAATTCTGAAACAGATTAATTTAAAAGGAAAGAAAAAAGTTGCNTTTAATAAATAGTTCTGAGAATGACGAGAAGAAATTAAATCGAGCTTATTAATTAAAATAATTCAGAAGAACTAATATCAGTGTTAAAGAGCATAAAAGCAGTCTGTGATGATGTGACTCTGGCCGTACACAATTTACTATGACAACACTTGTATGTGTAGATGCTTACCAAAAAATTCACAGAATTTTCTTAAAATTTCTTTGGATTTTGCTGCATCATTGTTTTCTGATTTACTTTTTTTTCTGTCCAATACATAGCCAAGCTTGGGGAATTGTAATGAGTAACACCAGTTTTGTGCATCTAGTTCTTTGATAATAGGTCATTAGTGTGTTATTTATTCGGAGAGATCTCAGCTGGCCGTACTGACTTGGACTCTGGAATTGCGTACCTTCCTGCCTAGGCTGAAGTACCAACCACCACGTAACGCATCAAACACCCATCTCCTCCCCTGCACTCTTGCCTATGATAGGTAGAGCTAATTGAAACAGAGATTAACAATACAGGAATGCCTTCTGACTCAATTTTTTGCCCTGAAGTATGAAATATGGTTACCTTTAACCCTGATTAAGTGAGCTTGCCTAGCTACAAATGTCAGTGAGGAAAGTACCTTCTTCTTTGTTTTAAACTAGCCACAGTGTTTGATCTTTATTTTTTGTTTTTTTTCCACTTCTACAAACTTCATTTTTATGGAGATTTAAAATTGCAAAAGGAGATTCAGTTGATAGAGTGAAAGACTGTAGAAAATGATCTTGGAAAGGGACACTCATAATGACTTAGCTGTGTATTTGCTCTTTATATCTTTATTATGGTGTGCATATAGGAATATAGCCTTGTATATTAATTAATTCCTACTTGTGGTCAATATGAAGGTGAAATTTCTGATCTTGATGTTTCTTTAGTTTTTAAGGAGAAAAGTCCATGGTGTTTAGGGGATACAAGAGCGATTGAGTCCAAATTCATCTAGTTTTATATAAATAAGCAACATTCAATATTATCAGTTAAATTCTTGCACATCATTTATCTCTTGTAGAAGAAACTGCTGATTGGGAAAAGGAATTACAACAAGAGCTTCAAGAGTATGAGGTGGTGACAGAATCAGAAAAGCGTGATGAAAACTGGGATAAAGAAATAGAAGAAATGCTGCAAGAAGAAAACTAAACATCTTCACAAAATCACTATAACCCAAAGCTTTTTTGGTGGACTGACATGGATTTCTGCTTTCATATTTTGCTTACAAAAATATCTTCAGAAGACATAAAATAATCTAAAGTCATTATAATTCCATATGGGAATACAACCAGTATTTCTGTTCTTTATATGAGCAGTTTCTGAACTTCTATATTCTTCAAAAGAAAAAAAAGAGGAGGCAGACACTGCAGGTTATATGTCATAATTAAAAGTGATAACATTAATAGATGGAGTAATGGTTCAGTTTGAGGCATTTTTAGGTGATCAAGAAGCTCTTCAAAGAGATTTCTAAATCTAAGAATTGCAATTTTTTTTTGTCTACAGCCTTCTGTTTGGGATGTAAAAATGGATGTTGTAAGTAACTTAGTCCTTGAAAACAATTCTCTCTTGACATTTGCACTCTGATCCCTGTATAATCTGTAAATGTGTACTATTTTTAAGGTACTTGTAGCTGGTAGATTTCACATGTATTTAACTTCCTTAATGTATGTAGCCAAAGAATTTATATCGAACCCTATCGAATGACTGTCAAGAATTTGGTAAAACACTAATGCAGACTCCAAAAGAAGCTGATTATTTATCAGTCAGGCAGCAAACATTTAAGCATTTAAATTGGGATAGAGTTAGTAACTGCTTGAATTAAATTTGGTTTTGTTAATCATATTGAGATACTGCCTTTCCCCACAGACAGGAATGGTTTAATGCATTCTTTCTGCAGAAGGCTGTTATGTTTCCATTTAATTTTACTGTCTGAACTGAGAGCAAATTAAATACTTCTCCTTATTTTAAGTGCTGAAACATTTATGTAAAAACTTTTGCTGGTTTGGACATCTTTATTAAATACTGTAAATATGTATAAAATTGGCTCGTTTATTTGGAGAGAGGGCAGTGAGAAGCAAATACACTTCAGATACAGATTTTAAAAGTACAGTTTTTCACAGTGCTTAAGACATAGAATTTAAGTTAAAAAATAGGGGGATTTTCTCTAAAAGGTTTTTGGTTCTTCATAGGCTTGGATGTTTCCTGTGGTTATACCATTAAGTCAGTATCTTTATATAGATAAATGAAAATTTTATGTTCTGTTTGTCATCTATTTCATAAACTTCTATGACAACGCATTCATGAAATTCCAAATACAAAGGAAAATGGGTAAAATTAAGTAGATTGGAGCCATTAAGCACAATTGAGTTACAGGCATGTTACATACAGTAAGCTCTGTCTTAATGACATAATTCTGCAGAAAACTTTTGTAAAGACACTGAAGAGATTATAGCTGTAATTACTCAGTCAGTATTCATCCCGTGGGTTATGAAAAGAGCTAAGTAGTTTCAACTGCTGTTACTGTAAGAAAGGACTATTTAAAATTGTCTCCATTAGCAACTTGGACAGAAAGTTCTCCTCTATTTCTCATTATGGAAAAGGAATTGTTTTAAACCTGCATACATTTGGCTTCTCAAATTAGTTTATTGCCATACACTTTCTCAACTGCAAACCATTTTAAGCACAATTTGTATTTTTGTAGAGTTTTTCACGTAGTTAACAGATGTGAGGTAAGTCAAGGTAAATAAGAGGTACTTAAGGAGCTTTTTATATCTGGGATTGATTAAAGACCACAAAAATTAAATCTGTTACGCTCAAAAATAAGACTTCACAGCTCAGTGGTTACTCTTGACAAATACAACTGCTGTAGATTTAAGATGGAGATACTAGGATCTGTCTGCTGTACAGTTGGACATGACGCTTTCTAAAAAGATGGGCAGTTCTATTCTGATTGTGGCAAATCTTCCCTGGATGACTGCGAGCTCCAAAATCACTGCTCCAAAAGTCCACTTTCTTAAAAACAAGCCTGATCATTCCTAGTGTTTTCAGGTGTATGATGGCCTTATTTGCATGGGGCCTCAACCCTCCTCTTTCTTTTCATGTAAGCATAACCTATGTAGTGGTCATAGATATTAAACTCCATTTCTCATAAAAGATGGTTCCTTCTTATAAAATTTTCATTTTTCAAGTCTCATGATAAGCAAGTATATCTGTAAAGTAAAAGAAATCAACCCACTGTTTAAATTTGCATTTAAAAAGTCAGTAATGTCACAAAGCTGAATCTGACTTGAGCTCTGATATTTAAAGTCTCTTATCAAAAGCTATATTAATATTTTCAGATCTGGGTATCTGGTTTTAAGCTGGAAAACTGAAGTAAATTCTCCATAATCCTGCAATTTTCAGGCCTGGCCTATGCTTTTCATTTAGGTAGGTGCTACAAGTGCCAAACCATTCTTATTGTGCATGGGAAGAGGGAAGGTTTCTGCATCCCACTTGCCACATGAGATGAACACAGGTAGACCTTTTCATGTTCATGGTGAATTTTGCATGCCTTTGTACCCAAATGTGTCATAATAGTACATTACATAAGCAAGCGTGCTGGTCTTTCCTTACCAACGTTGTTCCAAGCACTGGGATGGTGCAGATGCTAAAATCCAGCAAAATGATGCTATGAAATCAGTGACCACTGAAAGCAAAAATGAATGTAAATACCATTGTCCTGTGGATACAGTGTGACAGAAAGTACAGTTGTTCAAAATACTGAGAAGAAGCAAACAACCAATTAAAAGACTGTTAACAAATTTTCTTAGAAATAAACTTGGCGATTTTTTAATTAACCTTTGAGAAACAGGGCAAAGATCAGACAGGAATAATGTAGGTTAGCTTAGAATAGCTCTGAGATACCAACATCTCCAGTTATTCTATGCACTGAAGAATCACCTTCAGCTATAAGTTTATAATTCCAGTTGGTATTAGTTAATACCTGTATGGAATTTTTTTTTTGTTTTGTTTTTTGTTTAATGATCTGGAGGAAGAGGAAGGATTGTAAAATTCTTGGAATAAGAAAAGTGTAGTGAAAAGTTCCCCTACATTTTTATTCAACCAGTTCCAGCTGATCTCTTATCAAAGTTAATCAAAGCTTTCAGTTTCCTGAATTGTTTTAGTAAACTTTGAATTTTTTTAGTTTGTTGCCTCAGTATATTTTTTTCCTTGCTGTTTGGTGATCTTGGTGTTCGGTGGAGTGATATATGTAGTACTGAAGTGCAAGATGTCAATTTTAACCTCATGTATTTAAAGAATAACCCTATGTCCAGGAGCCTGTTGCTGGACTGTGAGATGCATCCTTGAACTGTTGGCCACTCACATATTATCGACTTTCATTTTGCAATATCTATTGCATATAAAGGAGCAAAGTGTGGTTGCTTTTCTGTGCACTGCCAAGCATTAGTAGCCGCATTGGGCCCTCAGGTCCCAGGGCTGTGTCAAGAGTGCGGTTGTACCGTTGATGCCGTTTTCTCTCATCCTAAAAATACGAGCCAGACACAAGGTGATAAAAAAAGGGGTACCTCTATATAAGGATCCTCAGGTGCATAGCTTGTTAGGTGGAAAACAACAAAGCTGCATACCCCACGTGACACATGTACAATTTTTATAGATTCTGCACATTAGCATTTTCGACAAGAGTCCCCCAGTTAGCAATGCACCTGGTGAAGTAAGCCCCCCAGTTCTAATTCCTTCTAAATTCTCCCTCCCTTCAGTGGGGACCAGGCCCTGTTTACAAAAATATGTCTCAAAAAGCTGGTTTCAACAGACAACTAAGATAGCATAGAGGTCCTGGAAATTTTGTCTTCCTGTCTAGGAAAAAGCTGAAGTGAAGCTCCAAAGTTGCAAATACATGTGTAAAGAATACAGATAATACGTAAAAGAAAAAAAGGTAAAAACAAAAACAGCATCATTTTCCCCCTTTTAAGAGACTAACAAGACTCTACCTTGTCTAGTCTCTGCATTTAACCCCAGCACCAGTTTGCAGAACCAGCTATCCCACCAGTTATCACACAGATGCCAACTGAAACTACAACTATTATGAACACTTCTTTTATCCAGGCCCAGTTTGGTACCATGAGGTGAGGGTGTGGAAGATACAGTCAAAGTTTAAGGTGTTATTTCTGGAAGCTACTTCATGTAAAATTTGAGTTCCCTTCCAACTCTCAGCCAAATCCTTCCTAATTCTTCCACTCTGGTCCATGTAAGAACAACAGGTGGTATTAATAATAGCACATACACCTCCATGTGTGGCAAATAGGAAATTGAGAGCTATTCTGTTCTGCATAACCACGCGAGACAGACCATGGACTTCTTCCTGTAAGGCTGAAATTGCATCTGCAATATGCTGTTCAATATGTTTGATAATGGCTGGGATGTTTACAATTGCCCTCTCCAGTTCAACTACTCCGAAAGAGGGAAGGAGAACTCTGACTGTACTATGGAAAAGTGTGGGACATGCAACGAGGGGATTGATAGATCTTTTCCTCCTTCCATTTGGATTTTCAATATGATCAAATATTGTTATATTTGGGATTACAGCCCCAAGGGCACAAGCCTGATCTTTTTCTATGGGCAGGATTTTCCAGGCCTTATGGTCACATAACCAGTACCACCCTGTCCCGAGTGGTAGAGCTAGTCTCCATGATGCCAGTTCCATCTTGCTCACAGTTCTTGGGCTTGTTCTTTCCCTGAACATGGCAATGTGAAGGAAGAATGGCCTTTCCTGTGGCATTTATCAGTGCTCAGGGAACTGTATCATTCCCATGATCTATTAAGCCGCTCAGGGGTATAGGAGGCAGAAGGGTATTATCGATTAATTCCCACCTTTCAGTACGGTTCACTTCCATTAAAACATCAATCCGTGGCCAGTTACTACTCCCATCTAGAGGTGGCACTTGGGTACAAATCCAGGAATTGTTCTTATTAAGAGCTTTGGATACATTTTGGACTGAAGTCCCATGCAGATCATGGGCCAACCCTGAGTCACGGTTGCCAAATGGGCAGATAACATACATGTAAAAAACAGTTTAAACCACATCATCCTGATTTGTATCAGTCTCTATTTTTCCAATGGTTTCAGGAGAAGAAGCCTTCTTAACTCTGGAGTAGTGGATCCACAGTCCTTTGCAAGCAACCTTGACCACAGTAGGAGTGGTCAGCAAACCTTGGAATGGCCCCTTCCACTTAGCTGGTAAGGGTCACTGTCCCACCATTTAACTCAGACCCAGTATCCAGGCTGGAATAGATGATCAGGTGTGTCCAGTCCTACCGGACTAGGTAACACAACAAATCTCTGGAGCTTCTGCAAAGTGGACCTTAAAGCTGTTAAGTACTTCTGTAAATAATTTCTACCCTTCACATGAATTTCCCCCGGGTATGTGGAACCTGATACGGCCTGCCATATATTTCACTGGGACTTACGTTGTCTCTCCGCCTTGGTTGTGTGCAGATTCTCAGTAAGGCTGTAGGCAAGGCCTGAACCCATGTTTCTTGACAAATCTTACTAATCTGGGTTTTAAGGATTCCATTCATACATTCAGCTTTGCCACTTACTTGGGGCCTCTATAGTGTGTGTAGGTCCCAAGTAATTCCCACAATCCTGCTAACTTCCCCAACCGCTGTTGCAACAAAATGTGATCCCCTATCTTATGACATCCCCAAAGGAACCCCAAACCTTGGAATTATATGATTGAGCAAAACTTACCACCTCCCTTGCTGTGTTGGTGTGACAGGGGTAAGCCTCAGGCCATCCACTGAAGGTGTCAACTAATACTAACACATACATGTATCCCTCCTTACATGGCATCTCAGCAAAATCTATTTGCCAGTAATCTCCCAGGAGATCTCCTGTTTTCACTATTCCTAACACGACTCTTTTGCTTGTGTCAGGGTTGTTTCTGCAACAAATTTCACACTTGTTTGTTATAGATTGTACTATATCATCCATGCCTCTCTCTATTACTACCTTTCTCAGATTTTNGCCCCAAGGGCACAAGCCTGATCTTTTTCTATGGGCAGGATTTTCCAGGCCTTATGGTCACATAACCAGTACCACCCTGTCCCGAGTGGTAGAGCTAGTCTCCATGATGCCAGTTCCATCTTGCTCACAGTTCTTGGGCTTGTTCTTTCCCTGAACATGGCAATGTGAAGGAAGAATGGCCTTTCCTGTGGCATTTATCAGTGCTCAGGGAACTGTATCATTCCCATGATCTATTAAGCCGCTCAGGGGTATAGGAGGCAGAAGGGTATTATCGATTAATTCCCACCTTTCAGTACGGTTCACTTCCATTAAAACATCAATCCGTGGCCAGTTACTACTCCCATCTAGAGGTGGCACTTGGGTACAAATCCAGGAATTGTTCTTATTAAGAGCTTTGGATACATTTTGGACTGAAGTCCCATGCAGATCATGGGCCAACCCTGAGTCACGGTTGCCAAATGGGCAGATAACATACATGTAAAAAACAGTTTAAACCACATCATCCTGATTTGTATCAGTCTCTATTTTTCCAATGGTTTCAGGAGAAGAAGCCTTCTTAACTCTGGAGTAGTGGATCCACAGTCCTTTGCAAGCAACCTTGACCACAGTAGGAGTGGTCAGCAAACCTTGGAATGGCCCCTTCCACTTAGCTGGTAAGGGTCACTGTCCCACCATTTAACTCAGACCCAGTATCCAGGCTGGAATAGATGATCAGGTGTGTCCAGTCCTACCGGTCTAGGTAACACAACAAATCTCTGGAGCTTCTGCAAAGTGGACCTTAAAGCTGTTAAGTACTTCTGTAAATAATTTCTACCCTTCACATGAATTTCCCCCGGGTATGTGGAACCTGATACGGCCTGCCATATATTTCACTGGGACTTACGTTGTCTCTCCGCCTTGGTTGTGTGCAGATTCTCAGTAAGGCTGTAGGCAAGGCCTGAACCCATGTTTCTTGACAAATCTTACTAATCTGGGTTTTAAGGATTCCATTCATACATTCAGCTTTGCCACTTACTTGGGGCCTCTATAGTGTGTGTAGGTCCCAAGTAATTCCCACAATCCTGCTAACTTCCCCAACCGCTGTTGCAACAAAATGTGATCCCCTATCTTATGACATCCCCAAAGGAACCCCAAACCTTGGAATTATATGATTGAGCAAAACTTACCACCTCCCTTGCTGTGTTGGTGTGACAGGGGTAAGCCTCAGGCCATCCACTGAAGGTGTCAACTAATACTAACACATACATGTATCCCTCCTTACATGGCATCTCAGCAAAATCTATTTGCCAGTAATCTCCCAGGAGATCTCCTGTTTTCACTATTCCTAACACGACTCTTTTGCTTGTGTCAGGGTTGTTTCTGCAACAAATTTCACACTTGTTTGTTATAGATTGTACTATATCATCCATGCCTCTCTCTATTACTACCTTTCTCAGATTTTGAAAGATTTTCTGTTACCCAGTGGGTACTTTCATGCTCTCACTGCGCTAGTTCTTTAAGGAGCAGGGGTGGAACTACACCCTGTCCCTCTGGGGTGACAGACAGCCCATGCACCTTCTTTAACCTCAGCCATAAGAAACTTAGTTAACTTGTGGTCTTCCTGAACGTATTTTGGGATAAACTCTGACAAATCTATTTCTTTCTGTGGTATCACTGCAAGAATGCCTTTTTCTGCAACCCCCTTTGCTGTTTCATCAGCAAAGCGATTTCTCAGATCGGGAGGTGTTTTCCCCTTTTCTGCAATGCATAATAGCTACCTCTGAAGGCTTCCAAATACTCTGCAGGAGTGCGAGGATCTGTTCAGCATGCTTAATTTCATCACCTTGAGCAGTCAGTAGCCTACTCTCCTTCCAGATGGTTCCACGGGCATGGACAACACTAAAGGCATATTTAGAGTCAGTCCATATATTCATCTTCTTTCCCTTGATCAGTTCGAGAGCTCTTGTTAGTGCAATGAGTTCAGCTTTCTGTGATGATACATCTGATGGCAAGGCCTCTGCCTCAATCACCTTATCCGTGGTTGTCACTGCATAGCCTGTCAGTTGCTTACCATTTCTCATGAAGCTGATTCCACTGGTACAGTTACCAGTCTGGATTCCCCAGAGGTGTTGCTGACTGTTCTCTGCAACCTTCCTGGAGACGGATATGCCCGTGGAAATAATCNGAGGATATGTTCAGCATGCTTAATTTCATCACCTTGAGCAGTCAGTAGCCTACTCTCCTTCCAGATGGTTCCACGGGCATGGACAACACTAAAGGCATATTTAGAGTCAGTCCATATATTCATCTTCTTTCCCTTGATCAGTTCGAGAGCTCTTGTTAGTGCAATGAGTTCAGCTTTCTGTGATGATACATCTGATGGCAAGGCCTCTGCCTCAATCACCTTATCCGTGGTTGTCACTGCATAGCCTGTCAGTTGCTTACCATTTCTCATGAAGCTGATTCCACTGGTACAGTTACCAGTCTGGATTCCCCAGAGGTGTTGCTGACTGTTCTCTGCAACCTTCCTGGAGACGGATATGCCCGTGGAAATAATCAAGGGACCGTATTTTGCATGGATGTTCCGAGATGTTATTTCACCCAGCTCTTGCTGAGGGCCTAGGCCAGACTGAGGGCCCATGGGAAAAACCACCGAGATTCTGGGGCAGGGGGACAGGTAAAGGCCAGTGAGGACAGGACTAGGCTACCTGTGACCAGAGAGCAGGGAAAAACCCATACGTCCCAACCATTCCAGGGGAACCTTCTTCCCAAGGGAAGTGGGGGCAAGCCCCAACACAGAGGCACGTCCTTAGGTCTGGTCTGCTGGAATAGGCCTCTTCTATTGTCTGTAAACAGTCATGCTCAGGCACATTGTCAAGTAATGTACATGACAAAAACATTGCAGGGTTTACAACAGGTGTTGTTTTTAGGGTAACATCATCTTGTTCCAACAACACAGATTGATATTTAAGCATTCTACTAGGGAATAGCCAGTGTCCCCCCTTTTGTTCCAGCACAGTTATCACTGCATGGGGTATATACACGACAATATGCTGCCCAAGGGTGAATTTACGAGCCTCTTGTATCAGGATGGCAGCAGCCGCCACAGCTTTCAAACACCCCAGCCACCCTTGGCTAACGTTGTCTAGATGTTTTGAAAAGTAGGCCAAAGCCCTTCGCTGGTCTCCAAGGTGCTGCGCCAGTACCCCTAGAGCAACATTCAATCGCTCATGTGTAAAAAGTTCAAAAGGCTTGGTTAAGTCCAGTAGCCCCAGAGCTGGGGCTGACATCAAGGAACATTTCAGCTGTTTAAATGCAGCCCTTGCACTCTCTGTCCACATGATTCCCTTTTCAGCTGCTTTAAGGGCTCCAAACAGAGGTTTTACCAGTAGTCCATAATTTGATATTTATAAGCAACACCAACCTGCCATTCCCAGGAAGGCTTGCATCTCTCTCACGGTGTGGAGCTCTGGAAGATGACAGATGGCTTCCTTCCATTCCCTGCTGAGTTGTCGATGTCCACAGAAGATTTCTAGCCCCAAGTAGACTGCTGTTTTCCTGGCAGCCTGTGCTTTCTCTCTTGAGGCTCTGCACCCACTTAGTCACAAAAAGTTCAACAGACTTACAGGGAGCTGGACGCAGTCGTCCTGTGTTTTAGCTGTAATTAGGATATCATCATCATATTGAAGAATAGCCTCTCATGGTTCTTGTCTTCTCCAGTCCTTGAGTTCCTTTGCCAGCTGGTTTCCAAATATTATTGGGCTATTTTTGAATCCCTTGTGTAGAACTGTCCAGGTGAGATGGGTCTTCATCCCTGTCTCAGGATTATCCCACTCAAAAGCAAAAATTTCTTGGCTGTTCTTATGCACAGGAATACAGAAGAAGGCATCCTTGAGATCTAGAACAGTGAACCACTCTAATTCATTTGTCAGCGTGGTCAAAAGAGTGTAGGGGTTTGCTACAACTGGGTGTATATCCTCTGTTATTTTGTTAATTTCCCTTAAATCCTGCACTAATCAATAACTCTTACCATCAGCCTTCTTTACTGGCAGGATGAGTGTGTTACATTTAGCTTCACATTCCACCAATAACCCAAATTTAAGGAACTTCTCAGTTATAGGTGCTAATCCCCTACGGCCTTCTAACTTCATAGGGTATTGTTTCTGCCTTACCAGTGTAGGTAAGGTAGGTACCTACTTTGTAGTAGGTTCCTACTTTGAGTGTAATACTCACAGACTCAGTTCTTTTGGATCTCCCAGGGAAATCATTGCCCCACACTATTGGAATGACAGCATCTTCAACTTCTTTGGGAATTTGTCCATAATTCTCCTGTGTGAAAATACAGCTGCTTCGACAAATTTAGTTTCAGGAATTATAACTTTCACTCTCCCTTCTTTGGAAAATTTGATTTCTGTTTTTAATTTCTCCAATAAATCCCTACCCAATAATGGCTTTGAGGAATCTGGCATATAAAGGAGTTGGTGAGTCACCTAGTGTTTTCCTAACTTAAATGTTAAAAGTTGGAAGAAAAGCCTTGTTTTGCTTACCCCTGCGGCACTGACCACATTTACAATATCTTAACTCAGTCTCCCTTTTAAAGTATTTAACACAGAATATGTTGCCCCCTTATCCACCATAAATTCAGCATCATCTTTCCCCAGCTCAGCTACAACCGAAGGCTCTGCTGAGGGTGACACTTTCGGTCCCCATCAGTTCCCATTCACAGCTGATTGAGGAGCTGGGGGCGTCGTTTTTGCCCACGTCAGACACTTGTTCTTCCAGTGTCCCTTCTTCTTGCAAATGGCACATTGATCTTTGTCTTGAGGAAAGGGAGGAGGAGGCCATTCTTCATGGACCAAATGACGTTCCCTAATCACCCCTTTTCTTGTGCTGGTGTCTATCCCTATCTGTTGAATCTCTATTCTGATACACTTTCCAGGCTGCATTCAACAATTTATGTATGTCCCGCCTCTCATCTATCTTTTGCAGCTTTTTTCTTATGTCACCTGCAGATTGCCATATAAACAAATAAGCCAGGTTGTTCTGTTCTGCAGGTGCCTCAGCATCTAAATCTGTGTATTTTCGTACAGCTTCTTTAAGCTTATTCAAGAAATCTGTAGGGTTTTTATTTCTCTCTCATCCGACTTCATATAATTTGGACCAATTCACTGCTTTAGGGATTGCATATTTTAGGCCAAGTACTATCCAATCCTGATAACGTTTTAACTTTGCCATTTGTTCTGCCACATTAGGGTCCCACCCTGGGTCATTTGAAGAGAAAATATCATTAACTGGCCCTTGAAGACTTCCAGCTGTCATTAGAGTCTCTATAGCAGATATAGCAGCTTTATTAACCATTTTTTTTCTGTTTCAGCTAGTAATGTGTCTAGAATTACATTCAGATCTTTCCAGTCTGGGTTTCTTGTCTTAATAGCGCTTCTCACAAGATTAGCTACCTTCTCTGGATTGTCTCTGTACCATCCAACCAAGTCTTTCCACTGCTGCAGTTCTGCAAGTTAAAACAGTGTAGCTATGTAAATCACACCTTGATTCCCCACGGCCTGCTTTAAAGATGTTTGTATGGCGAGCTCCTCCCTTTCTGATTCCCCCTTTTTAGATCTGGTTTGTTTTGGCACTGAGTCTGGTGCTTCTGTGGCCTCTCGGGCTGCTTTTCCCCTCTTCCTTCCAGCTGCAGTGGCTGCAGCAGCTTTGTGCTCAGTTTCGTCTTCTGAAGAGTTACCTGTATCAGAACCACCCTGCTCGCTTTTAATCGGGGCTGTCCCGCTGGTACTGGGTGTTACATCGGCTGAACGCCGGCTGGAGACTGGGCCCTTAGCTCTGGGAGTGACCATGAGGCAGGGCGGCGGCAGCAGCCAGGCCCCATCCCTGCCTCTGCCCCCGTCCCCGCCTCTGGGGCAGTCAGGGAGGGAGGCAGGCCCACCTCTCTCTCCGCCCCCAGCTTTGCAGCCAGGGCAGGTGGAGGTGGCCGTGTTGGGTCTCTCTGCCTCCCCACCAGTGGGGGTGGCGGTGGGGGCGGCAAGAGGGGGCACCCCTCCCCGCCCGCAAAGCATATCCGCATCAGGCATGTTGGATTTATCAACACAGACTGGGCTAGGAAGACGCTCCCCTTTCTCATCTTTTCCCTCTTACAGCCATCTCAAAGTAGTTTATCTCAGGTTTATGTGCCTCGGTCTATTTATGAATATTTCAAATAATTCTGCATGTCTTAATTCATCCCATCTCCTCTGAGACCAAAGCTCTAATAATAATTCTGTAATTAATTAATCTTCTAGGCTGCCAAAGCGAGGCCAGCTCCTTCTCCCTTGTAACCTCTGCAATGGTCAGATCTGTGTCAAGAGGCAAATCAATTCTTCCATGATAAGAGGTGTTCTTTTCCTGGTTAGCAAATGCCAGTGTTTTAATATTAGATCTAATGGGCAGTCACAGGGTATCTACGTGCCTTCGTTGGAATATGCACATCCCATGTTCTTATTTATACAGAGAAAAACTGCTGAGAAAAGAGCTACTAGTCACAGAGTCCAGCCCGGGACTCGAACTTACACGTCCCCCTCCCAGAGCTCACAAACTAAGCTCTATACTACCCCTAGAGCCTATAGAGAAAGCAGGAAGAGTGCGTACGTGAAGAGCTTCCTGGCAGGGATTCCAACTGCCCCGCTGACTGTTCAACCACCAGAGCTTTACCCCCACACCACAGGCTGAGCTGCGCACCTGCAGCCTTCAGCTCCTGTGAAGACGAAAAGGGCGTCCCCCTCCCCCCCACAGCTTCCTTGTGGGAACGGGATCCCCCGCTGTTACCCCCCTGGCTGCTCCCCCACCCTTACCAGGACCACCAGAGCTCTCTAAATACAGAACCCCCAGATGCTAGTGATGCCTTTTCCCAGGCTTAGAATTAAAAGCCAAACACGGTTAGAGGGGTAAAAGGGTTTTACTTTGGTATTTATTTAAGGATCCTTAGATGCATCTGATGCCTTCTCCAGCTACCTAGAAACAGAGACTAGACAAGAGTTAGGGAATAAAGGTGGGTATTTATTTGAAAGGCCTTCAAAGGTACCACCCTGGGGAGCCAGAGGCTACTTCCAAAAAGGAGTCCAAGATGGACAACGACAAGTCACGAGTTCTTTACCCTTTTATAGGTTTGGTCCATTTGCATATCAGCATAAATTCATTAATTAAACCCTTAGCTTTCTTCAATTTCTCCACTTCTCTTGTGGTCCTAGTTTACATCCAGGCAGGATGCACCCCCCAGAATGCACACCGGAGCATGCACCCCGCAGAATGTCCCCCCCGGAGACTGCACACACATGATGATTCACGCATACAGTTATAGACTTTGCACAT
>VYZQ01000080.1:0-25055 GCA_013400655.1 Mystacornis crossleyi
GAACTGCCAGATATGATGGAAGAAAAGATGATGTCCAACCCCCTTGAAAGAACTTCTGAAATATATGCCCAGAGAAACAAGGATAACAAGGACTAGAGGGGCCCTGCCTCTAGCCAGGTAGAGGCCAGGGAAAACTGTGTTTTTTGGACTTTGTGGTTTTGTTGGCCTGGTACATCAGAATCACAAAAATATGATGTCTTGGTCGACACTGGTGCGCAGTGCACAATAATCCCATCTCAACATGTCAGGGCAGAATCGGTTTCTATTGCTGGCGTGACAGATGGATCACAGGATTTGACCCTGGTGGAAGCCGAGGTGAGCCTGACTGGAAATGAGTGGAAGAAATTTCCCATTCTGAAGGGCCCAGAGGCCCTGTGCATTTTGGGCATAGACTTTCTCAGAAGCGGGTATTTCAGAGACCCAAAGGGACACAGCAATGTCTCTACCAACCAACAAGAAGGACATGAAAGCTTTCTTAGGTGCCATTTGCTTTTGGAGAACACATATTCCTGAGTACAGCCAGATTGTGAGTCCTCTCTACCTGGTTACCCACAAAAATTTGCATGGGGGCCCTGAACAGCAGCAAGCCTTTGCCCAGATCAAGCAGGAAAGCACTCATGCAGTAGCCCCTGCCCAGTCAGGACAGGATCAGAAGTGAAGAATGTGGTCTACTCTGCAGCTGGGAGCCATGGTCTGTCTTGGAGCCTTTGGCAGAAGGGGTCTGAAGCAACTCGAGCCCGACCACTAGCATACTGGAGGGTCTGAAGCCAACGACACCCAACAGAGAAAGAAATCCTGGCAGCCTATGAAGGAGTCCAAGCTGCCTCAGAGGTAATAGGCACTGAAGCACAGCTCCTCCTGGCACCCTGACTACCGGTGCTGCGGTGGATGTTCAAAGCAAATATTTCCTCTACTCAGCACACCACCAATGTCATATGGAGCAAGTGGATTGCTCTCATCACACAGTGTACCCCTATCAGAAAACTGAATCACCCTGGGATCTTGGAAATAATCACAAATTGGCCTGAAGCTGAAAACTTTGGTCTCACTGACAAAGAGGAACAAGAACAAATGACACAGGCTGAGGAAGCTCCACCATACAACAAAGTGCCTGCAAAAGAAACACACTATGCTCTTTTCACCAATGGTTCCTGTCACATCGTAGGGATGAAATGCAAGTGGAAAGCAGCCATATGGAGTCCCATATGACAGGCTGCAGAAGCTACGGAAGGAGAAGGTGGATCAAGCCTGTGATAGGGAACTGCTGCAGTGGTGTTTCCTGCAACCTGCCTGGAGACAGATATGCTCATGGAAAGAATCAGGAACAATATTTTTGATAGATGTTCATAGATATTCTTTATTCTCCCAGCCACCTCATGGCCGGGATTTCCTTCACAGACTGCCACAAAACTGCCCTGGAATCATGTGAACACTCACCTAAGTACAGGATTCTCCTGCACGGTACATTTGAAATAACCAATAGGAAACAGGATTTGGGTACATGTCACCAGGGAACAGGGAAAACCCGTATGTCCCAGGGTAGGCTCCCATCCCAGGGCCCATCCCCCCGGGGGGGGGCCCCAACAGGGAACATGGCATTGAGTGGGTGTACCATATCCCTTACCAAGCACCAGCTGCAGGCAAAGTGAAACAGTGCAATGGATTGTTGAAAACCACCTTGAAAGCACTGGGTGGGGGAACTTTCAAAACTTGGCAGCAGCATCTAGCAAAGGCCACCTGGTTAGTTAACACCCGAGGTTCCACCAAAAGAACTAGTCCAGCCCAATCTGAGCCCCTGCATACAGTAGACGGAGATAAGGTTCCAGTAGTACATGTCAGAGGTTTGTTAGGAAAGACTGTTTGGATTAATTCTGCTACTTGGGTAAAAACCTTTCTCTAAAAGCAGTAGAATAAATGCTTTTCTGCTCTGTAAAAAGATTAATTACATGGTTTGTTTTTTTTTCTAAAAAGGCAGACATGAGAGTAGATATTAAATTTGTTTGATTTTTGGTAAGCTAACATTGGTTCAAATCCCATTTATTGTTCACACACACTTTTTAAATGATTCTTTGTTTCAGCAATTTATTCTAAAACTTTTTATCTTGCTGAAATCATTTTCATTGGCATGTAGAACCTTAAATTAATACATACACATGGATGCAACTTGAATTCACCAGCAAAGAGGACCCTCCAGACTCATTATATTTGCTGAAAAAGTTAGAAGTTTTGCTACTGGAAAAGGGATTTTCTTTTTCTGTCCTTTCAGAGGTCCAGGGTGTAGGATTCTCCTCCCTCCACATCCTTTGAATTTTCTATCTTTGTGGGATAAGATATTTCTCAAGTCTCATTCTCCTAATTTATCTTGTCTTTTCCTCACTGGCCAGCATCCTTGTATTTATTAATAAAAACTAGAAGTAGGAACCTAATTTTTTATCTGGAAATTGCTGACTGGTTCTCTTTGAAGTTTCTGAGTTGTTTTTCCTCTTGATATCTGTTTTTTGCTGTCGCTTGAACTGAAAACCTTTCTGCAAGGAGGTCTGTAGGCTTTGGAAACAGAGGAAATCCAGCACATAAGTTATATGGTAGAAGGAAGAAATAGGAAAAAAAATATTCTCCAAATGTTTTAAATTTAATTAAATTAAAACATAACTGGGTTTATCATGAGAATTTTTCTCTGTGCTTCCATTTCAAATTTGTGACTGAGAGAGCAGGATCAATTCCTTAAAATAAAGAGTAGGCTACCACATCAGGTGGCTGTTCATTCTAGAAGGGTATGAGATACTGCATGATGCTAAAGCATTGTTGCTGAACACATATTTGTCTCTTTAATTTGATCATTCGGGAACTACTTGGTCGACAACCTTGATAAGAATTTTTTTATGTCGGCTGCAAATCAATGTTCAGGATTTAAATCAATGTGTTTTCATCTGTTCATGGACAATCTAGGTAGAAGTGTAATTAATATAGGAGGACTTAGGGAAATCCATCTTAGGTTGTTTAAGTCAATATCTACAATTCACAAGAGGTATAATTTATATTTAAACTTTAAAGGCTTATAATGACTATTTTTAGCAAAATTTTGTCTAAAGTTGACTAGTAGAAAATGCACTTCTTTTTAATATTGTTTAAAATTGCATTGAATTTACTAACATATTTTGAAGTTCTTTAATGAAAGACTTTTTGTAGATGAGATTTTGTATTGTTTGTATTCGTTTTGAGTTATATATAGCATATTTTGTTTTTACTTTAAACTTTTGTGTCCCAGAATGCAAGTGGATACACATATTCCAAAACCGCCTTGATATTTTCTGGGAGAAAAAAAAAATGAAAAATAAGAATACAATTAGTATAATATGAGGATGAAGTTCTTGGCTGGTCTTAGAACAAGGAAATCATGTCTTCAGGTAATTTTTCTCTCACTCATTTCTTTTTGTGACCAGACTAAATTAACAAGATTATATTTGAAAAGAATTAAATTCTGAAGTAGAAGGAAAAAAGAGGTACTACATTTCCTTCTTTTTCATGAGCTAAAAAAAAGAGGAAGATGGGAAAGAAAGATGTTAAAATCTATCATTAAAAAAAAAAAAAACTTCTCTAGAGAATCTAAGATAACTGGCAGTTTACAAATTTGGTTTTCAATAGCTTATCTCCCAATGTTTCTGCTTTTTCCCATATGCTCAAATTTCATACCCTACTTTCCCCTACCTTTAAGTATAATACTAGTTCAGCATGCCTTCCTTCTTGTTCTTTTTCTACAAGCTCCCTAGGGACGTACATATTTAAATCAGAAATTTATAGAAGAGGCCATTTGGAACATGTAGCCTGGCCACCTGTTTATTGGAAGCAAGCACATCAAGCTTTGAATCTGTAAGAAGATTTTGTATAGCTTTTAGAAAAATATCTAATCGCATCCTCAAGTCTTTCAGTAAAGTGAATTACTGTAGAAATTAATCTATTAAACATGCTGAGATCTTACTTCCAGGTCTTCCTGAGACACCATTTCTCAGAAAATAATCATAAGAAATAATAAGCAGCAGTGCCATGTACTGCAAAGTGGTTTAAAAGACTAGCATACACCTTTCAAGCGTTTTCGACCCAATTTGAACCTCAGAGAAAAAATAACTTTAGTATGGTGAAAGTCCTTTACCACTCAGTAATCATTTTTATTGGTTTTTCTTCTGCCTTCCAAAGGTTTTACAGAAATTGCCTTAGGAAAAAAAGTTGTTATCTGTTTTATACCATTTTCATAGTGTTTAAATCCCTTTTTCCGCCCAAACTCAGTGAGTGTAAGAGATTTCCCCAACTTCATTTTCCTAGCTGAATTTCAACCATTTCTTTTCCTGAAGACTGAAGCTTCCCCAACTTCAATAAACACAATGCGATCCCCAACTTCAATAAGCACAATGGGTAAATGTCAAGCTCTGTGCATTTTTCATTGGGTTTTCACAGCAAATATTTACTTTTTAAAACTACTTTTCTCTTCAGCCCATTTTCACTAATTACTGGATCACGAAGTTTATAAATTCAGTTGTTCTGGTTATTATTTTTTCTTTCTCCAATGAAATTTTTTTCTGTGGTTCATAAGTAAGGGATACTTCTACAAGACAAGCATATTGAGCTGGTGTATGGCTCGGGGCAATTCATCTACATTTTTCTGATACTATAAATCCATATTTACATCAATTGAAGAAAGGTCAGCAGAGCTGCTTATTAAGTTTGACTTCCTGCAATCAGTATTCATTCAAGACACAGGTAGAATTGTTATCTGTCTTCTGCATAACTCACTTCATCAACTTGGCTATCAGCTAATATTTTCAATGATAAAGTTTCTTAAAAGGAAACTTTTTACCAGGAAAAATTTTTTTCTCTTTTAAATTAATCTTTTCCCTTCTGTTTATGCATTGCCTTATTTACTAGTTGGTTTTCATCTTCCTATCCCACACAGTTTTCTTACTTTCCTCAGAGAACAGCTGTATTTTTTAACAATCCTGAAATCTGAAGAGAGAAATTCTTACCTTAGTGATCATCTGCCAAAAATGAAGTGTATAGTGTATGAATTAGCCCAGCAGTGTGCCTTCAGAAGTGATGTGTAGTTCATGTTCCTAATGGTGCAATAGTCCCTGGCTTACCCTGATAGACTTTGCTACACATTATTTCTACAGGAGATAAAAAATATGGAATAAGATTTTCTTTAGTAGATTTTTCTTTTAACGACATTAAGTTGATTTATTTTCTCATGAACAGATATATTGCAGACATCATAATGTGTCAGTTTTGGGGGGTGTTCTGGTGGGGTGCTACAACCTTCCGAACTGACTCCAGCAGAAAGTCGCTCAGGAAGCCACTGCACTCACACAAACACTCACACACCGCATAGCTTCTTCCACAAATCGACGGCAAAGAGGCAGGAAGGGTCCTTGTGTAGAATTTCCATGGCTGAGGTTTATTCCAGCCCCACGCTTGAAGGGTACCAGTGAGGAAAGACCTAGAACAATGTGGGGGGAGGGTGCAAGGTTATACACGGGGGTGCGGAGAGCATCAGAGACCAATGGGCTGAGGGCACAGGTGCCGTATATACGCAGGACTAGGGTACGGGAGCCAATGGGGAAAATCTGAGGGAGTGGCAAAGGAACAAAGTCCAATGGGAGAGCCGGGAAGGGAGAATTTTCTGGGGACAGAACAGATAAGGTAGAAGAGGGCGGGGAGGTCAACTGGCCAACTGGGGAAGCAGAACTGGGGTATATTTACATACTGGAACAAAGCATCCTGGGAGAGGCCTTTTCAGTCACCATAACCTCGAGAGAATTTCTATCCCTAGGGATGGTCCCACCAAGGAACTCCTTTCGTGTTTTGTTCTACAGACCCCTTAGCCCTCACAATAATAGAAAACATTTATGAGTAAAAAGAAGGGGATTGGGCCACTGGATTTACTCAAAAGCACAACTCATAACTATCCTGCTTTTTTGACCAGAGCTGAAGATGTCTTAGAACTCTGCCTACTGCTATAAAGGGATCTCAGTATGTAAATAACTTTGAACGAAACTAATTTTTTGTCAATAGAAGCATGGCTGACTTGAGCTCATGAAAATATTTTTTTCCATAATTTCAGAGAGGTGGTTTTTCAACCTGCCAGAAGTGAAAAGAGTTGCACTTCTTCATGTCTTCTCGTACCTATGGATATAAATAGAAATTAAGGGGTTTTTAATCGTCTGTAAATGTGTTGTGTTGTTGTATCAGGATAATCAAAGGATACCAATTTTTTTGAAAAACCAATTGTTTTCAAAAAATGGTCTAATAAACTGAGCATGTTATTTCTAATTAGATAGGCTTTATCTCAGAAAACATTAATTTCTGCAGCAATAACAAATACTGAGTTTAAAAATAAAAACCTGCATTACACTAAAATGGAGATATACCACATGTCTAATGCTTTAAAAAATAATTTTTAAATTATTTATTATTGAGATGAGCTCATTTTTTATTTCTACCCCTTCTGAAAGTATTTGGAACTGCTTTCTGCTGAAGTACTTAAAAAATGAATTTTTTTTTTGTTTTGCTAAAAACTGAAAAAAAAATGTATAATTTATACACTTTGTGGTATTAAGGTGTGTTTTTTTTGAATATGTTGTCCTACTTTTTGCATTATTTATTGTCTAGCATATCTTGTAAATGGAGGTTTTTTATTAAATATAGGGACAGGACAAGGAAACAACTTAAATTTCCTTTAATGCAGTTTCATATATTGCCAGTTGTCTGCGAACTCAATGCAGTCTGACTCAAATGCCTTCTCCTATTTTGTAAATATCATAGATTAAAACTTAATTTGATATGACAAGATCCATAAAGAAGAATCATCTTTTTAATGGTCCCTTCAATTTTGAATTATACATCAAAGTAAAATTTTAAGGCAGTAAAGAGGAAAAAAATATACTTATAGGCCCCAAATTAGTATCCAATTTCACAGGACAGAATTAAAAAAAATATATTTTTCCATTTTCATAGTATAAAATCATTCTAAATCAAGAAAAATACCATATTTTAAAGGATTCATTTTTTAGTAGGAAAAATACAATAAGCATTTTTGTATGACAGCTTGCGGTCTATCTAGAAAGGACTTTTGTGGGTTAAAACATACTGAAACATGCTTTGAATTACCTTATATTTCTTTTAAAATACTTACAATAGCACCATTAGGATTTCACTTTCAATTTTACAGCAGCTCTGAGTCTTAACACTGACATCTATTATAAGAGAACTGAATATCTAAAAAGGGAGTTTTATGCATAGCAATGTCACTGGCAAGATTTCACAACAGAACTAGACACATAAATGACTTTTCTGAAGAAGAAAAACTGAAAAAAAATTGCAATACCGTTTAAGATTTCCAGCCTTTTTAACAATACCTGCTTCTGTTGATAGACTTTTTGATTATCAGACAGTAAAAGCAAATAAATGAGATGCCTTTCTTATGCAATTTCTCTACTTGAGAGTAAATTGATTTCAGATGGAACCCTACCCTTTTTGCATAATTAGTGCTCCACAGCCTTCTCTCTAGCACCCACTCAATGTTAAAGTATTTTCATATTAAGTTGAAGAATATGCCTGAAAGCCAGATGATAGCTCCTGCTAAACAAACTTGAGAAGGGCGTAATAATCACAAAGAAAGAACAAACAGGAATGATATCCTATTAGGGTTTAATGAATACTAGGAGTCAAACAGAAGTAAATAAATTGGGTAATTTTTATCCATGAGACAGTATGAGGATTAAACTCTGTGCTTTCTAATTACTGGGTGGAATTCCTGTTCCACAGAATCAGAGTCCAACAAAAATTTAAATTGCCATTTCAGTCAATAATTAACATCTGCATGACCAGATACAGCAGAGTTATCAAGGAATTATTATTTTTCAGTTCCAGGTTCATCTGCTTGGCAAAAATATCATGCACAAATTGAGTATGAGGGAAGAATATAAATATATTATCAATTTTTCATATATAGAAGCAGAACTCTATTTCAATAAAAATCTTCAACAAATTTTTTTTGGCATCTGAACCACTTCACCTGAAAATATTTCACTTCACTTTTGCCTGAAACATTTCTGTTTCCTTAGTTTCAATGTGTCCAAAAATCTTTTGTTTCCAAAAATTGTTTCACTTATTGAGTTGTAGATAGAAATTTTACAGATATAAATTGACATTTATTCAAAAATGAATTTTAAAATTAGAAACATTTTACTATTTCAGAACACTTGGAAGTGAAAGAGAATAAGTGAAGCCTGGGTAGAACAAAAATAAAGTAATGTCAGAAGACTTGAATCAACTGAAGAGGCTTTTGGTAGGATGTTCACACAGGTATGTCCCTTGAGAAGGGGAATCTTCCCTCTTCCATGACAGCAACACATAGTGCATTATTCTAAAGGTGATGGAGGCACAGGCAACTGTCACCAGATGTTTGTCTCAGACAAAAGGGCAAACTATCTCAATGAGTTGAGTTTATACAA
The DNA here is from genome assembly GCA_013400655.1 of Mystacornis crossleyi. Taxonomy (NCBI): domain Eukaryota; kingdom Metazoa; phylum Chordata; class Aves; order Passeriformes; family Timaliidae; genus Mystacornis; species Mystacornis crossleyi. The sequence goes on from VYZQ01000080.1 coordinate 8,502, forward strand.
AGACATTAGAACGTCCAAAGGAAGGCCACAAGGATGGTGAAGGGCCTTGAGGGGAAGTTATATGAGGAGTGGCTGAGGTCACTTGGTCTGTTCAGCCAGAAGAAGAGGAGACAGAGGGGGAACATCAGTTTCAACTTCCAGTTACAACTTCCTTGTGAGGGGAAGAAGAGGGACAGGTACTGATCTCTTGTGACCAGCGACAGGATTTGAGGAAACACATGAAGCTGCGTCATGAGAGGTTTAGGTTGGGTATGAGGAAAAAGGTTCTTCATCCAGAGGGTGATTGAGTACCGGAACAGGCTCTCTGAGGAAGCGGTCATGCCACCAAGCTTGACAGAGTTCAAGAAGCATTTGGACAATGCTCTCAGGCACATTGGGCTGTCCTGTGCAGGGCCAGGAGTTGAAATTGGTGATGCTAATGGGTCTCTTCCAAATCAGCATATTCTATGATTCTGTGATTTATCATGTTTTCAAGTGAAATATCAGGATCAGTCATCCTCATTATTCACTGAGAGGATGTGAGCAAAAAGAATGACTCTCAACTTAAGGAGATCTACTGAAAAGTCAGTGGGAAAACATTTGGCATATCCATGCAATAGAAGACAATTTTTGTTACACTAGGCAAGTCCAAACCACCATTAGGATCAGTACCCACTAATGAAAGTGTGCATTGGTTCATTGACACTTTACCAAGTACTGTTAATCTGACAGTCTTTTCAAACTGTGAATAACAGTCATGACTCCTTGACATGGCATCAGGAAATCAGCATCCCAAAGGGACAAATTATATCTGCTTCTGTTTCCTAGTGATCTGCTGAAGGATCAGATCCTGGAATCCTGAGAGCCTTTCTCACAGCATCAAAAGCAGAAAGCTGAAGAATCTGTTTTCAGTTGCCTGACCTTTGGAGGAAAGAGGTCATAACAAGTCTGTGTTTAAATTTCCCAGACAGGGGAGGAGAGACAAGATTGGTAAGGGTGTTAGAAGTCTCAGTTCTGTAAATGTGAAGAAGTTGTCTGGTTTGCATTATGGTGACCACTACACAGAACTCCAATTTTTGTTGACTTTTTTCCCCCCTGGAAAAATTGCTGCTTTCTGCTAAGAAATTGTGGAGAAATAAATGAAAGCTGAGTAGAAGGAGATGCGTGTGTGAGAAGGACTGACACTGTGAACATTTTCACAGAGGAGGCCTAATAAAAGGGAGATTTCGTGCACAGCTCATCTGAAATCATGCCAGATTCTGATGCCAGACTTTGATTCTGATGCCAATTTGTATTCAGAAATTAGTGACTTCTTTCTTAATCTGTGATAGGAACATTGTTTGGTCCTACCCGTGGATGCTGCTGATACATCCTCTAAGCATTTGGGACATTTATGTTGAGGAGAGATTTGCTTGAGGCTGTCACAGGAAAGCCCTAGATATGAGTTGAGCATTTGAGGCTGACCTCATAAACGTTGTCTAGAGCTCTCTTGTTCCCCTTTTCCCTACCAATGTCAGATGAAGCAAGGTCAAGGAGGTTGTCAAAAGGCTGCAGTACAGTGAACCTCTTACAATGGTGGCCATTATGTTACCTGCTGTGAACAAGTGGAAAAGCATAAATACAATTAAAGAAAGAATGGTCTTGAAAGAATTGGTATTAGGATAGCTTGGGAGCTTCTCTGTATAGTGTAAATTTGTGTCTTATTGAAAAAAAAGGTAGATGCACTCTACAGCAGAACTCCTTCTCAGGCCTCAATTCCACAATGTTTGCTAGAATTTTTTTTTTTAATTTCTCCTCTGAACAGGTGACTTTTTGTCTTGACCAAGGTTACTTAGAGCCTGTTCTTGTTCTGCCTCACATCTTCTGTGATGGCTCTGATTTCGTTTGTGTTCTTTTAGTTGCTCACATCCCAGTAAGCTGATTCCTACTGCAGTTTCCAAGTCAAAAACATCAAGCATTACTGTTAAATATTCAGTCATTCCAAAATAATGTATTTGCTTCTGAAATTAATTTTTCTCTTTTCCTTTTATATCTGTCTGTCTTTGATGTTGGTGTCCAAAACCTTTCTTGTGTCTGTAATTAATATGACTCATTTATAGTACTCTTCCTCTTCTCGCTTCCTTGGAAGCCACATTTGGACAGGCTTTAAGCAGATCTCATTTTCTAAGGATACACTTTAGCTTTTAATATCTTCTTTGAAATGCTGTAAAAGAGAATTTTAATCAAATAGCCTGATGGGCTGGAAAAATATTTAATAGTTACCCGTTTCTATGTGTTTTCCTGTAATGAGAATCATTAAACTTTTGGGTGAAGTACTAAAGTTGTCACTAAACTAATACGTTATTTCTCTATGGGAAATCTCCTGGAGACTTCTTTCAAGCTCAATATTTTTGTATTTCCAAGTACACTGTATTAGGCATCTGAGCAGTAGAGACCTGTTAATTGAAGGTCTCATGCCTCTGAATACATGGCAATTCATGAGCAGTTCAACTTTTCAGCAGTAAAAATTTATTACCCATTATTTACACTTGTTAATAGAAAGCCGATTCAGATCAGAAGGTTCAAGGACACTTTGAAAACTCCTCTAAAAACATGATACTGTGAAAAAAAATTTAGGCAAGTCTTTAGATAGCATGAATTTATTGAAAGTGAATTTTAAGAATTGACATAACATGAAACAGAAATTAAACATGAAATTAAACATGAAACAGCAAATTAAACTGAACACTTGCACAGAAATGTGTAGCTCATCTGTTTTCATAGAATTTCATAATGAAATTCTATGCAGTGGTTTATCTCCAAATGTATCCACAAAAATGTAGCTCCAGTTGCAAGTCCTACTTTTGGTTTTAGCTAAAATGCCATATTAAGTGGAGAACAGAAGGAAATATTTTGTTTTGGATCATGTGTGCAGCTGCCTTGGTAGCAAGCAGACTTACGCCTGCAAAAAGTAACCTCTGTAATGGTTTATAACAACTTCCTTTGGACTGAAGCATCAGCCTGACCTCTCAAGGGCCAGGTTCTGGCATGTTTATTTTCATTGAGTACTGTCTATCCTGTCCCCAGCAGTGAGCTCAGAGGATACTCTCTGACTAGGACAGAGAAGCACCTGTGTATATTCAGACCAGGAACTTAGCTGGGTTACTAAATCCTACATCCTAGTTGATATTCTCAAGGGCAGTCATCACTTAGAGTAGTCTCTAAATTCACTAGAGTTTACAATTGCTTACAGCTACTGGAAATCATACCATGAAAATTTAACTGCCAAAAAAGGCCTTTAGAAACGTGATGTTAGGTACTCATAATTAAAAAATCTGACAGTGAAAACTATTTTGATCCAGGATAAATTCTGGTAAATCTGAATGTTTTCTTACACATAAGTTATCTTTTCTTGTTGTTTAATGTATATTGAAAGGAAAAATTATCTGGTTTATTTCCAGATATTAAATACTGTCTTTTCTACTTAGACTCTTAATAAAAATTACTGTCTTTTGAATGGCTTTGGAGATAAGCCTTGTGTGTTTTAACTGTAGAAAGTGAATAATCAATTGTTTAAATGAGCCTGCTGCTCACATGTGTTGTTTGCTTTGGGTTTTTTTCGAGGGGAAAAAAAAGCGAATAGTTTCATTTGTCACTTGCAACGAACAAGAGCGCTTTCAGTGCACTAAGCTGTGCAGCCTTCTTACCTTTCTTTGAAATAAAAAATTACCACAATAGCAGGAAGAAAAAAAGTGAAAATTAATATTAATTATAAAGTCGAGTTCAGAATTTCTACTCAAGTATATAAATGTTCTGGCAGGGTCAGAGGTAAGGGTAAATATTCTATCTTAGGACACATTTTCATACTGTTGGTTAGTGTGTATATGGCAGGAAACTAAGAGGAAGAGACTGGTTATCAGAAAGGGAAAAGCATCTTAATGTTGCTTCTTGAAGATTTGAATCCATAAGTGCGTAAGTGTTCTGTACAAACAGGTTGCATTATCAACTGCTCATTGGCTCAACAAAGAGGTGACCAAATGCCAGCTGCAGGAGCTATCCTGGCTTTCCTGGGGCATATTTCTCTCAACAGAAGTGATGGAAAGACCTCTCCAAAATTAGAGTTGCTGATGGCAGCGTCAGCTCTGGTCATTGCTGTACTCACATATGTGCTGTCCAAGCCTTGCACAGTTGGTGAACTTAGCCAATATAGAAACTGAAACTAAAGGCATCACTAACAGGCTTCGTCAGCAAGTGCAGCTCCAGCAATGACCAGCGTTAGCTGTACTCCACGCTAGAAGAGGTAATATCCAGTTTGTCATCTTCTACACTGATTTGCTAAATCAACAAAATATATGAAGACAATTCAGTTCCATATTCTTTCCCACTTTCCTGTACTAATGAAAAGTATTGTGACTAGTGAGCAATAAATTTTCAACATTGTTGATTTGATTTTTTGCTGTCCTCTGACTTTATAGTGGGGGTTGGCATCCTCATGTTTTACTGCATTTGAAGCCAAGCTCAAACAAAGCTTCAGGTTTATTTCCTAAAGGTCTGGCTGTTTTTGAGATGTCAGGGAATCCTGAGTGCTATGAAATGAGGGTGAGGTGAGGCAGTTTTCTGAAGGGCAGGTCAAATCTGACTGTTGAAATTCAAAGCTCTAACAGCCAACTCCAGGTATAAATCACAGAAGAAACATGAGCCAGTAACCCAAAAAGTCTATAAAACAACCAGCAAGTTTCAGGAAAAAAGAGTTTGTAGAGAGCTTTATTCTGAATGACCTCTGATTCCCAGCTGTGTTGGGAATAGGCTAGGTGGGATCCGGGTGAGGAGTTGAAAGAGCCCTCACCTGAAGAGGTGCCCCCCGTGGGGGGGATGGGCATGAGTGGATGCGTGGGGCACGGGGTTTCTCTGTCCCTGTTCCCTGGTCAGGTGTACCCCAAATCCTGTCCCCCATTGGTCACTTTGAATGTAGCCCGCGGGAATCCTGTACTTAAGGGAGTGTTCACGGGACCCCGGGGGGGGTTGTTCCAGACCTGTTCTGGGGGCAGTCGCTGTCGGAGTCCCTGCCGGGCTCCGGCCATGTGCGGCCAGGGGGAATAAAATCTGAAAACATCTATCAAATATCGTCTCCTTGATTCTTCCACGGGCCAAGGCTGTCTCCCAGGGAAAGGTTGCAGCCACCCCACTGCAACACTCACCTGACTTTAAGGTGAGAATACTTAAATAGGCACATAGAGACATAGTATCTACCATGGGGGAATACATCTGTTGAAAGCATTACATTTAAACTGTTTAAATCCTCCCTCAGAACACTGAATTCGTCATTATGAAGCAGAATAAACCTTCTAAACAGCTTGTCTTCCACTGAAAGTACAAACAAAATTGTTCACTTTTGTACCTTCATTAAATGCAGTTATTTTGGAAATCAACATCCTCCTGAGATACCAAATGTACAGATGCCACTTACATGACAAAGTAGATAGTAAAACATTTTTTCTACCACACAATTTCATATGCTCAAGTTTCCCAGTTGTAAGGAGGAATGATGATGGTTTCTGTTTGTTTATTTTGCATTCGCTAGATACTGGGGAAGGATTTTTTCTGGTTTTGCTGACACACAATCCTTGCAAAAGGTATGTTCTACAAAGTATGACTTGACTAAGAAAAATTTCCAGAAACCCTCATGCATAAAAGAAAATTTTTAATTTTATTATTAATCATACTGATCCTTTTCTGATGTTCAACTTAAAATCTAGCTTTCTGTCAATTTCTATTTGCACCTACTTCTATTAGTTTTCTTTACCAGCTACTTTCAAGTATGGTATGTGTTACCTAAGACGATAAACAGTGAAAGGTAGGAACAAAATTACATTTTCTGTTCTTTCTTCTCTCTTTCTTTCAGAGAAAAGCTGACTTTAAACTAAGTGCAATTTTCACCTTCTTGGTTTTGGCTAAACTGCAGAACTGTTGAGCTACACAAGTCCAACCTACCACCCTGTTCCCTTGTGTGCCAGCTTGCTGGAGGCACTCTTTTCCCTTCCTTCCCATTTTGGTGGTTGAGTTTGTTCTGGTGAAACTGAAGGCACACTGAAGAAAAGTTTGTACCCTGATCTTATCCTGATGTGCAGTCAGGACATGGACAAAATATGTCCTAACACAAACAAGTTGAGAAGTTCAGCTGAATCACACCCAATTTTAGACATTCATAATGCAGACAGTAAATATGCTTAATACATGGCCTTATGAAACACATGGTGTCCTCGTACCTGAAAAAACTTGAATTTATGAATATCTATGAGTAGTGCAGCCTCCTAAGTACAGCAGTACCCTCTAGCAATGTCCTGAGGCTGTTTGGTATTGCAGAGTTGTTCTCAATTGGTTGAGGATTGCTTAGGTAACTCCTCCAAAGAACAAAATTAGAATACTGCAACCCCAAAACTTTAATTAAAGCCAATGCTGAGAAACAGGGGAACATAATTTGTTTCCCATCAGTCTACTACCTTTGCTTCACTGTGTCTGCTCTACCTTTCTCTATATAAATATTACTATGTTTAAAAAAAAAAAAAAGTCAAAAAGACTGACTATTCCTGTCTTACTTTTTGCAAGCAACTAAATGTCTTTTTTGTGAGGGCAAGTGAGATCAAGCCATGAAAACTATTAATTAAATACAGGGTCTGCACAGAAAAATGCTAATCTCTAACTTTGTATGTTTTTATATCTCTTGTAAACGTGACATTTGCAAGTGGTACTGACAGAAACCGCATACTAAGTTCATGATCTTGAAATATAATTCCCTTTTACTGTAAACAGCTCCATGTGCTGACTCTGAGAGTAAAAAGAGGTGAACATTAAATATCTCTCAATCTGCCCCACAGCATGTGTATAAAAAGCCTAAAAATAGTATATGACAAACAGTGAAAAAATCGTGCAATAAGATACCATGATGCTAATATCTAGATAAATTGCATTATATAGAACAGACATTCCTTTCTTTAAAAAAAAAAAAAAGTCTTGGAGACTTAGACAACTGAATGAGTATTTTCATTTTTTCTTGATATGCTGTTATTTGATTTAGTAAAGTTTTGGTATCTCCTTTACCTGCTGTGCCTGGTGTTAAAAACTAGGCTGGCCAGATTAGTCTATCAGATGTCAAGGAGGCTTATACACTGAAGTATCCCTGACTTTTTACCTTGAAACCAAACTCTTTGACAAAAGAAAACTTTCAGGAGAAAGAAAAGTTTCGACTCCTTTAGCAGTCTTAATGGCTTTTTCATTCATTTTCTTTAAAGTACAGTTTATCTTTGAGACATTTTTGTCTCACATTTTAGTCATAAACTGCAAATTTTTTTTCTAACTGCCTCACCTCTGCTTAGGCTGTTTTTGGTGTTTTTTAGTCATCTTAAGCTTATTGATATTAGGAAAGCCTTGCTATATCTAGTGAGGAGGCTGATGATTCCTACTATTTAATTGAAAAGCATATTAGAGTCAGATGATGAAAAATACTGCGAGATTTCATGATCAGGAGAAAAGGATGAATATTACTTTGGTTCTTCCCTGTGGAAATACTGATATTTAGAGAGTTCTCTATGCAATAAATGTAGAAGATAGGAAAATCTCTTAGTAGAACATGAAAGCCTTTAAAATTGAAAAAAAGAAACCTCCTTTTAATTGATTGTTCTTTGGCTGGTCACATCAGGGAAGTTATTTGTCCCTCTCTGTCTCTTTTACTCCCCTCTACTCCCCCCCTTTCTTTTAATAAAAGAGTAACTAAATTAAGAGAAAGGTCTTTGGCAAAATATGGAAGGGTAGAGGTCCTTCTGGGTGCCTTGGGAGAAACAAGTAAGAAGAATCCTGCAGGAGTCCTGGGTTTCTAAAATGGATCAAACTTGTCTTGATGTGAGCTCTGGTTTAGTCCTTGTCACTAAGATGACTGAGTATATGGTTGCTACTGAGAAGGCAACATCATACTGGGTGACAGTAAGGCAGTGACGTCTGAGCTGCCACAGTCTTTCCCTATAAATAGCATAATTGACTACTCACTCTCAGATGACTCCAAATGGTATTTAAAAATCAAAGTTGACTTTTAATGATGAGTTGTGGTTGCCAGATATATCTGGTGCGGCCTGACCTTTTATCTCTTCCTGTCTCTTCTACAGAATTCTTCCTGTTATGTGTTTTTTCCCTATTATTTTACACACTCATTTGCTGGTGAAATAACTCATTACTATTTCATTTTTGTTGGTATTTTGGTTAGGTTGTTATAACATGCATACTCAACTCACTGTTTACATAAAATGGTCTTGTTTAAATATAGGCAAAAACTGTGCATTGCATAATTTACATACTTTTAAGAGAGCAGAAGAAAAAACTAGACAATAATATTACTGCTGATGACACTGTATGTAGATTGCTAGTGAAAAACATTGCTGTGACAGCACTCAGTGTTTAGCTAAAAGCCCCCAAATTGTTTTGCTAATGGTCTTGCTATCCACAAGGGATCGCACATGCCAGACAATAATAGTTCCCCCTGTTGCTCTTTTTAATGATGGCCTCTTATATGAATATGACCCCTAATCAGAAAAGCTTTTAGATAGATTAGATTGGATACTGATTACAACTGGAGAGGCTGCTAAAATTTCCATTGAAGTTCTTATTTATGCTTGTAGTACTGTAAATGGGGCATAGACCTGCTGTGTCTGTGGGGCTCTGGGTTCCAGAGATCCAGACTCTGCTGCATCAGCAGTTTTCAGTTTAAAAAATCTACTAGCAGAGGTATAAATAAAATCAGCATGGATTAACCACCTGAGAACTTATCCAGCTTCTTGAGTGTATTTTGCTACCAGTACTGATTTCCATACTGTGTCTTGCGATGCCAAATTTTGTAGCTTTAAACCCATACATTCCATCAATGTCTTTAGGTAGATTTTCTTTATATAAAAAAGCTGAGAATTGTTTCTAAATTCTCTTACTTTCCCTTGTGTACAACTGTCCTTGCTTCAGGAAGGATCATTTAACAACTCTGCTACAGGGTACATTCCCCTAAATTACTTTGAATGTTGATGACCATCTGCAAGGGACGATATATGAACTCCAGAAAATTTTTAACATTATTAAAAAGTAAGACAGTGTTGATGTTCGCTGTGAAGAAAGATGGAGTCTGTATGCAATAATGCGTAATCTCTTCAGTCAATTAAAATTCAGAAGTCCACATATTTAATAATGTAAACTATGCTCATCTCAAAATGCTGTTTTGTTCAGAGCTCAAACAGCTTATTCTGACTGCAGGGACATGGTCTCCTTTTTAAAAATTTTCATTATGTTAAAGAAACACTGATTTTGGAATCAAGATTAAAAAAATACTTAAATACCAATGAAGTTGCTAAAGGAAAACTGCAAAATCTTTTTTTCAAGTCTTGGTGATCAACTGAAAATCTACTTGTAGCCAAATCCGTTGCTCTTACACATGCTCACAGAGACCATCTAAACAGTTGAAGGAAGAGACAGTTCTATGAGAAAAATAAGGTTCTTTAAATAGAAAGCAGAAAAGTTCTTTGACTTTTTGGGAATCAGATAGTTCTGAAGGATTGTGAGGAAGAAAGAATGAAGAGGAAATTTCAATATTCATCCTATCTTCTGAATAACAGAAAACAGTAATAAGATGATTCTAGAAATGGTAAAAAGAAAGACTGGATAAAAAGAAAGACTAGTATTTTTGGACCACTTTCAACAAGAAGAAGCAGCTGTGAAATCTGGAAGGTCTCCCCAGCCTAATCAGGACAGAGTTGATTTATCTGCAAGGACAGAGTGTGGAAAGAAGGTAAAATATAAAATTCCTTAGCATCAAGATATCAAGAAGAAAACTAATTGAAGCATTGTAGGAAATTATATAAAGAAATCCTGGACTGTCTATACTAGCATAAAGAATCTTGGCAATAATAAAAAATATTACATTATTAGCTAACTCTTGAGTAATTTTTATTAACATGATATCATTGACATTTTCTTGAAAGATTAGAGACATGAAATCACTTGTTCCAAAGTATCTAAGGAGGATGGTGGCACAATGTGTTAAAAAGGTACCTTCTGGCTATATCTATATTAACAAATGCAACAACACTGGGAAAATTTATTGCGTGTTGGGACTTCATTGTCCATACTGTTGCCTTTTCCTGGTCTTAAAATTAAGAACCAAACACAGAGGGGGAAAAAGTGTTTTACTTCAGTATTTATTTAAGGATCCTTAAGTGCACCACATCCAGGTAGAATGCACCGAAATGCACCCCAGAATGCACTCCGAAAATGCACACACATGATGATTCGCATATACAATTATAGACCTTGCACATTAGCATATCTATCAAAGATTCCTCAATGAGAGGCTTGAAAGAAACCTCCATCCTGAGGAACCTTCTCCCTGGATGGCCTGTCTTGGTTTACAGAACATGTTCTGGAGAGGACCTTGGTGTCTGGGGCTTTCTGACCCTTAACTGTGAGGCTTCCAAGATGTTTAGTCTCTTAATGGAGCTTTGGGTCTAAGATAGTTATCAGACTTAGGGCATTAAAAGTATGTGGGCTAAAAGCACTACGGATACATAAAAGCTATATAAAAGGGGTATATAAAAAAGGCAAAAAAATCATCATGGCATCAGTAGTGCTAAGAGCTAAGAAAAATCCCTGGTATGGTTTTGGACTTCATTAACCAGTATTTTTCCAAACAATTCCTTGGCATGTTATGGCTGTTAATATTGGACAGGGACCATTCCAAATAGGCAGTTTGTATTTGGTTACCCTGTTTGGAGGTTAAAACAAATTAATAACAAGAATATGAGGCCCTAGGAATATGGTGGGAGGCAGGAAACAAATAGACTTCATTGATTGCTTTTTTTCAAACTAAGTAATACATGGTAAAACCCTCATTCTCTCACTGTTAAAATGCAAAAAAAAAAAAAAATAGATTACTTTCCTATCATAAGACTATATCTAAAAATAACATTTATTAGACTCATAGTGATACACAAGAGAAAATTATCAAAGAACTTGTGTTTATTTAGGAATGACGTTTTTTGCAAAAAGAGATCATTTTTATAACTCACAAGATATAAATTGCCACAAGCTTCTCCCTAGTTATCAGAGAGGATAGCTTTAAAAAACTGTAAATAATTACACAGTAAATCAGCTGGGAAAGAATAAATTGAAAAAATGTGAATGATAACTGAGAGAACTTAAAAGAATGCTTCACTATGTGTGCCAAAACAATAATCAGCCAATCAAGAACTGATGCAGCAATGATGAATGAAAAGAACCCTAAGTTGATAGAGTTTTTTAATTTCTAAAGGGCAGTGATGAAAACAAAAGAAGCTGGTGTGAGTGACTAAACCAAAATTGAATATAAACTGTAGAAAATTGAGAAGAGAAGCAAATGGACAGAAAACACATGTCCATCAAAGTTTAAGGACAACATGAACGGATTTTTTAACTGTTCCAGTCCAGCTCAGCAGGAGTGGGTGTGGCCAAGAACCTAATGTTATTCAATACCAGCTTACATCATTGCCAGGGGCCAGGGGAAAGGGATTCTGCCCATTCTTCGAAGAAAGGATGTTCCTTTTCCTGTAAGAGGAAAGAGTGGTGGGCAAAGGGTCTGTGCACCATTTTTTTCATTGTCCCAGGATTGTTGAGCATTTTGCATGTAAATCACACTCTGTACAGTTTTGTTATTAATACTGGTGCTGTTATTTGCTTTATCATCGTATTCATGTGTCCAGCAAATTGTTCTTATCTCAACCCATGATCTCTCCCTTTTTTGTTCTCCTCCGGAGGGTGACAAGGAGAGTGTTTTGTGGTTTTCTTTTTAGTGGAAGTACCAAACTGGGGAATACCATTCCTAAGCCACAACACAACACAAGGAAAAAAGAAGCCACTAACTGATGCCAGTACATTTGTCAGTAGAAAAAGGATGGAGTTATTAGAAATGTTAAAGCAACAGAATCAGAAATGCTGAGTGAATGTATAATAAATATTTCAATAGGGGGACAATACCAGATATAGCAGTTTTGGCAAATGACCTTTAGCATGACCTTTCTACTCCAGTAAAAGTCTTGAAAACTCCTACAGGAACTGAATACCTTTAAAATTATTGGGAACTGGTAATCTGGATCTAAGAGTTTTGGAAGAGCTATCAGATATTAAAGAATCTCAGAATCACAGAGTCACAGAATCTTCAAGGAAAAGAAGACTGAAGGTTGGAAAAAACCTTCAAGATCATCTGTCCAACCACCAATCCAGCACCAGAATAATCACCCCTAAGCCCTATCCCCAAATGCCACAATCAGGCACTTCTCAAACGTGTGCAGAGATGGTGACTCCACCACCTCCCTGGGCAACTTATTCCAATGCCTGACCACTCTTTTGGTGAAATTTTTTTAATAAATATTCTGTCATAACATCTTAAACTATGACAAAGTAGAAAAATGAAATTGTTGCTGTTAACATATGTAGTTATTGAGTAGCATGGCATTGTGCAGACCACAGATCACTAATACAAATTGATTGGGCCACTTAATGAGTTCAGGATGAGATGCGTTTAAGAAGACCAAGTACAAATAATTGATTTTGGAACAAGAGAAACCACATTTGGACAATATAGATGCTGAGAAGATGCTGACTCTTTTTATTTTTTAGGTTAGTGGTCAGAAGCAAGGTTCGGACTAATAGAGCTGGTAGGTGTGGCAGTCTTCTTATTAATGTCAATAAGGCTAAGTAACCATTTAGGATGTAGATAGCAATATAAGGTAGCAGCAGTGAACTTATATGAACAATGCTTAGCACTGGTGTGATGCTTCCTTGAATTCTGTTTCCAGTCCTGATGTCCACATTTCAAGAAGGATATGTTTACCCTACTGCGAGTCCAGTCAAATGCTAGAAAGAACTACCTAAAAGCCTTATATTAAGAAAGCTGAAGAGCTCCCCTTGAGTTATTATTAGGTAAAAATTGCAGTAATTCAGTCACAATCTAAATGTAGCAGCAATAGGATCAAAAATTGATGATATGGTGCCTCAATCCATTAAAAAAAAGGTTTAATGACTGAAACTAGAAGCTACATGAATTCAGTTGAGAGCTGTGGCTTCTATGACAGCAAGTTTAGCTAGCATCTGACACCTCACTAAGTCAGTGGCAGCTATTTCACACCTGGAAACTTTGAAAGAGAGTTTGGATAGGGAGTTTCTTTCTGTAACAATTTCTGCAATTTTACCACTGCTTCAAACAGCTTATCTTTTCTAGGGTGTCAAATTAGCATGACATGAAGAGAAGAGCTGTAACCCTCTGCACAGTAGCTCTCAGTAGATTGCTAAGATTTAAAAGGCGTGAGGAAAAACATCTCTTGCATCTTTGACCTTTATCTTACTCTCACCTTGTCTCTAAGCATTCACTATTGCTTGGTCACAAACAGGACACAGCTAGACTGGTCATCAGTCCAACCCAACATAGTTCTTTCATTCTTACTATAGTGGCAATTCTTCCTTGAATTCCAACGAATGTCAATAGAGATTATATTCCATTACACATAATTGTTGTCTTTCGCAGGCTTGAGTAGAAAAAAATACTGCCAGCTACTCAGGAAATTGTATAGCTCTTTTAATAGCTGGATCTGTAATTATATCCTGATGCCAGATTACCACAGGAACAGCTAATGGAAGCAACTATGTAACACCACACAGACTACACACCTATATTTTACCTGAAGTGTATTAATCTCGGTAACTATCTGGGGCTCTGTTCAACTGAGTTAAATACACCATTTATGTGTTTCAATTAATGCAGATTTTATCAAAGCTTTAGTCATTTACTCCTTTCTAAGTTTCTCACCTGATCCTTACGAGCGTGAGCTATTGGAGTCTTATGCCCAATATATTATATATGAGTGTTATAATGTTTGATAAATATGAAGCTGCCTCTTACAAAAATGGCATTTTTCCAGTGGCAGAGATCACTCTAAAAGACATTTTGAGCTTTTCAGTAAATTGGTTGCAAATCATTTTGATGGTTAGAGTGCTGGGTGCAGGGAAAGTGACAGGTTCTGACAAGGCAGAAAGTGCTGTGGCATTATCAGTAAGCCATGGAAATGATCCTGAAAAGGAATGCTACATTACTTAAATGCAAAAAGTGCTGTTGAGACTTTCACAATCTGTTCACAGAGGGCTTATAAACAGAGAGGTGAAATCAGCTGAAAAAAGCTATTCAGTAACAAGTATACACACACGCCTCCTGCCTGAAAGTATATTCAGGTGTCCTGTCAGCCAAGTAACAGACAGATTTTTAAAAGAAAACAGAGAAGCAGTGTTTCTGAACTAACAGTAGAAAATTCCCAGAGAAGAACTGTGATTAATTTGAGCAGGGTTTTGAGTTAGAATGGAGTACCAAGAGGGGATCTAAATGAGGGTGGGCCACCTGATGGTCTTTTCTCAGCATCCATGTATTCAGAGGATAGGACTGCAATATTACATTCACCCCCTGGACCAGTGGCTACCTGCCTGACTTGTAATACATGTGCATGCAGCAGTAATCTTCTATATTTCCTGTCAATCTCTATAAGTGAAGTGAGGTTTATCCTGGGCACCTCATCTTTTTAAACAGCATGCCAACACAGTAACACACTGGTTCACCTCATGTTCTCATGATACATGCCTACTGCCATTCTGGTGACCATTATGACAATAGCCAGTAAAAAGTTTCTAACCTTCCCATCTGTACTGGTTTGGCACAGCCTGGTTTTGGGTAGCAGGGGGGCTGCAAAGATGGCTCCTGTGAGAAGCTGCTGGAAGCCTCCCACCATGTCCGGCAGAGCCAGTGGCTGATGGCTCTGAAGATGGACATGCTGCTGGCCAGAACTGGGCCAATGAGAGGCTGGTGACGCTTCTGTGATGACATATGTAAGAAGAAAGTAAAAAAAAAAAGTCAGGGGTTTTTGCCTCTAGTCAGAGAAGAGGAGAAGGTGAGAATATGTGAGGGAAACAACATGGAGACACCAAGGTCAGTGGAGAAGGAGGGGGAGGAGATGTTCCAGGCGCTGGAGCCGAGGTTCCTCTGCAGGCTGTGGTGAAGACCACGGTGAAGCAGCTGTGCCCCTGCAGCCCATGGGTCCACAGGGAATGCAGAGATCCACCCACAGCCCGCGGGGGAGGTGCCCGTGCCGGAGCGGGTGGATGCCTGGAGGAGGCTGTGATCCAGTGGGAGACCCGGTGGAGAGAGAGGGCCCTGCTTCCAGGCTGGAGCAGCCTGTCCTTGCAGGACTGCACTCCGTGGGGAGAGACCCACGGCGCAGCAGTTTTGGGGCGCAGCACTCTGAGCCCGTGTGAGGGACTCAGGCTGCAGCAGGTGTAGTTTGGCTGCTGCTCATGAGAGGGGACCCACGCTGGGAAGTTCCCGGAGAACTGTCTCCTGTGGGAGGGACCCCACGGCCTCACAGGGAAGGACTCTTCTCCTGGAGCAGCAGAAGAAAATCCTGGTCATGGACTGACCAAACGCCCTGCCCTGCCTCCCTGTGTTGTTGGTGGGAAGGAGGGAGGGCCTGGGGGGTGTGTGTGGGGGGAATGTGTTTTAAGGGCTTATTTTACTTCTTATTACCCTCCTCTGATTCTGTTAGCAATAGATTTTACTTAGCAGCTAAGGTTGAGCCTGTTTTGCCCTTGAAATATGTCTCCCGCTCTCCTTATCTCACCCATGAAGTTTCTGTTAACCCTTTTTCCTCTTTTCCCTCGTTTTGCCCAGCTGTGGTAAGGGAGAGTGAGCAAGAGACTCCTGTGGGTGCCTGGTGCTGGGCCAGTGTCAAACCACGACACCATCTTGCATCTCGAGAAACAAATATTTACTAAATTTGATGAAAACAAATCTTAGACTCATAGACTCACAGATTCATAGACTCATAGAAACATAGAATCATAAAATCATAGAATCATAGAATGGCTTGTGTTGGAAGGGACCTTAAAGACCATCTAGTTCCAACGCCTCTGCCAAGGGCAGTGACACTTGCCGCTATGAGAGGTTGCTCAGAGCCTCATCTAACCTGGCCTTCAGCACTTCCAGACATGAAGCATCCACAGCTTCTCTGGGAAACCTGTTCCAGTGTCTCACCACCCTCACAGTAAAGATTTTTTTCCTAATATCTAATGCAAACCTTCTATCTTTCAGTTTAAACCAATTCTCCCTTGTCCTGTCACTACATGCTGTTGTGAAAGATCTCTCTCCATCTTTCTTGTATGATTCCTTCAGGTACTGGAGGGCTAAAGATTATGAAACTAGACTCTATGCTATGAAGGTTCCAGATGTATACATTTTATTCACTGGCATAGGTGGCTAATTTATTAATTTTATTTATTAATATTAATATTTATTAATTTTATTTAATATTGACCAATGAAAAACACTTGTGAAATCTAGATTGGAGCTTTTCACTGTGTTCACTTTCTGTTAAAATAAAGATGACAACTACTGGCAAGCTGTAAACACATTTAAAAACAGGGAAACTATTCATTAAGCTTAAAACCCAGCAAGATTCAGTACATAACACACATGCATGCCACATCACACTAACAAAAAAA
>VYZQ01000081.1:9197-26790 GCA_013400655.1 Mystacornis crossleyi
CCACCCCAGACGGCGGTTGTGCTGTGACGTGGATGCCATGAGAACATTGTTCTTGTGGGAAAGTTCCATAGCTGAGCAAAAGAGACTTCTCTCTCTAAATGGACTGACACAAGATTATTATAGAATGGCAAACTGAAGTTTGTGTCTTTATATTATAGGTGAATGGGGGAGGTGCTGGAGTAAAAGGGGGGTTAATTTGCTTTAATTCCTTCTTATTCCATTTTACTTTTTAGTTGTAGTAATAAACTTCATTATATTCTTTAAAGTTTGGTGCCTGCTTTGTATTCCTCCCTGTTCTTATCTCACAGAAAGGGGAAAATGGGAACTAAACCACTACATGATGCTAAGTTGAATGACCTCCTTTGCCAGTGACATGGAGCATACATGGCCCAGCTCAGTGGATGCTTCTTGGCTGCAAGTCCTGCTATGCTGGTGAGCCAAGGAAAGCCTGGAAGCCAGGCTAAGCCCAGTCTCCTGATCCCTCACCCTCTTCTTCACACTGTGACTGTGGTTTTGTCTGCTCTAACCCTCTCAGGAAAAGCTGCTGTGATCAGCCTGGATGGTGTCAGAATGAGCCAACCTACAACACTTGGCCAGCTTTTGTTTAGCAGTGTAAATACAGTCTGATGGACTAAGCCTCAAACAAAGGCCATGTGTGCAAAGGCCAAGGGCTTCCTGCTGCCCTGGCAGCTCGACTGCCACTTGAGTTAAGACAGCACAGCCCGAAGAGGTGATAGTTCCCTCTGCCCTGCCAGAAACACCACCTCTGTCTTTTACTTGCCTGGATCAGCTGCAAGTGCAGGATGCAGCCTCTGACTGCAGAAGCAATCAGGGCAGCTGGAGGCAAAGGCAGAGCCTGCCAGTGCATCTGCACAGAGCTGCTTTTGTAGCTCTTCTGGTGGCAGTCAACCTTGTAGGGTTCCCACCCTTCAGGTGCCCAACAGCTTTCTGCACAGCCAGATCCAGGGGCCCAAAACCATCTAACAGCAAGTGACACAGGAGAAAGGTGCATGGCTTTAGGACTGGCGGGCACGGGGAGAAGGATGGACATGCAGCAATCTCTTACAGATGTGTTAGTGTACAAAAGCCACGGCTGATCACAGCTGTCATTACTCATCAACGATGGCACCAAACTTCCTCCCTAGCAATGAGGGGGCTGCCCCAGAGGTAATCACTGGCAATGCAGAGACCCAAAGCTATCTAAAGCTGTGCTGACAGGCACTGCAGATTCGGCTCCTTAATTTGGTGGACATTATCAATCTGAATTATTAACCTGAATTCAAAATTCAGGTTTCATTTTTGAATGTAAAAACTTCTGAAAAATCAGCTTTTATAAAGGCATGTGGTCAGGCACAAGCATCCTCCAAAATAAATATTTTACACAGAATTTTTGCTCAAACATCTTTGTCTGGGCCAAAAAAAAAAAAAAAGCAATGGGGCCAAATACTTTGAGCTGAGTAAGTTAGGCTTAAGCATTCTGTGGACATCAATTCTTAAGCATCTTCTTGTTCTGGATGGAAAAGAAACCTGTCATGAGCTGGTCTCTGATCTTTCGCATATTTGGCCTGTTAGGAAATACCAGGCACTAGCTGTCTGAAAGACAAAAAAACCCCAATTAGTCAGCTAGTAGTCTTATCTACCATCATAACATCTTAATAACGTGGTTAGCTCTCAGGGCTAATGATCACACTGTACCTCTTCGTCAGTAGCTTTGTTTCAGCTTGAGCTACGGAGCTCTATGTTCAATTGTGTCTCTTGAAAATTACACTGTCAAACCTCATATTGAAATATACCATGTTGGACTTCAAGACAGAGACCCTAAAGTAGTGAAATAAAAATCTCGGCTGACAGGTTGCATATCTGGTAATCATTCTATAACATTTACTTACCACTTCACAAGTAACAATCACGAATGAAGAATGGACATTAATTGAAGGATGGGCAAATGTTCCAAATTAGTGAAAAGCGTGTCTTTCGGGTTTTGGTTTTAAACATCATTTGATTATTTCCAGTAGTTTAGGTATTTTTCTGATCAGATCATTCCCCAGGGCAGTGATTTTAAATTTCAGTTTTTGCTTGTACTTGTGCTTGAAAACTGGGGCACAAAAGTGCAGCCTAGTAAGACCCAGAGGAATAATATATCCCAGTCTTTTTCAGATGAAAAAAGTCATTCCAGCCTCATTCATCATCAGGTTTTCCTGCTCACTTCTCTGTCTCTGCTGTTTCCTTGCTGTGTGAATTCAGAAAGTGGCTCAACTTTTTTAAAGATTCTTCAGTTCTTTGACTGGGAAGTGATTTAGAATTGTTAAGTGACATCACTGATGCAACAACTAGAGACGTAACTTCATTGTCATTAACTTGGCATCAAGTAGTGTCCAAGGATCTTCGTGCTGGAAAGGCCTTCCTATAACCCTGGGTAAATGTTTGTCCTTCAGTGAACATGCACGATGCCAGCACATTCCCAGAGTCGTGAGTGTGACTACAGCTGTGGCAGGAGCTATCAGCTCCAAGCCTCCTGCCAGCACAGGGAATGCTTGACCTGCTGTGAAGAGCTGGAAACTCCCTCTGTGTCATAGGCTGCACATAGCATGCCACGGGACAGGGAGCTGCAGATGCAGCTGCACTCGTGCTGTAACACTCCTCTGCAGTTTGTTTGTCAGCAAGACACAGACCCGTAGGCATTGTCAAACAAGCTGCTTTTCTAGAGAGGAGGCAAATTCTCCAACAAAAGACTTTATTTGTCCTTGGTTGCAGACAGGGAAATCTGTAGCTGAGGGGCTCCAGAACACAGCCTTTCCTATCGTCGTCTCCTCTCAGATCAAGACCTGCCACAAAACATGGCCTAATTTATTTCTCATCAAATGCAGAATTCTCCCCATTCATGTTCCTGCTAGTTTTACAGTTATCTATATTATCATATGATATTTCCGTCATTTTGATATATATTTGTAAATAATTTCAGAAAATGAACACCTATAAGAGGCACAAACTCCTAGTGAAACATACAGGAGAGTCATCGTTTTCTGAGGATGAGGAGCCCCTGAAATGAGCTGCTGCAGGTCAGGGCCAGATGGTGAAAAGAACAGTGACAGATATGGAGGGAGAGTGGTTCAAAGACATCTAAGAACCAGCGGGATTTTGGTAATGGCTTTCTTCGAACATACAGCCCACAGTACGTTTCCAGCCCTAATTTCTCCATGTCTACTGGCAAAGAAGTGTCGGGAAAGAGTGGCTGCAGCTAGGACTCTCCAAACTGCAAGTCTTCAAAGGAATATTCTTCTTTTCTGTATGTTTTTTTTTTTTAGAAGCAGAAGAGTAGGATTCCTTGGGGCTCATAGTGAGGAGGTGATCAAAGTGAGGCTGAAGGCCTTTAGCCCCAGCAGATCGTTAATAGCCTGTTAAACACTCTACTGCAAAGTCAGCAGTGCTGCTCCTCACAGAGCACAGAGTCTGCAAAAATACAGGGCCTTTTATGTGGCAGCCCCCAAACGACTCACCAGGTGCTTTAAAGGCAAGCAGAGTCTCCCCTGGTTTAGACAGAATGCCAAAGCAGAGGAGTAGGAGGGAAGAGTTGCAACACAACAAAGGATGTGGTCACCTGGAAACTGTTCACCCACTGCACATCTGTACAGGCTTTTACTGAAAAATAAGAGGTGGTATCATGGAAGGACAGATGCTACTGATTAACCTGCTGCATTATTTCATGATGGACTAACAGGTACCATCTGATGAATAATCCTTCTGATTTTCCTTTAAGTTGATTCCTTCAAGTAAGTGAAAACCTTTATTTTCCTCCTAGATCGTGAGGAATATGCATTCTCCTAGGTCTTTAATTTAATTTCTTCTTTGAATGCTATCTGAACTCTGGAATCCAGCACTATGTGTTGCAAGGTGAAACTCACCTACCTGTGCTCCTGGGGAACCAGATGCTGCCCTAGTGACATCCATGTAAGCAGCAAACATCTGCTTTTTGGGGCATATTATACATGCCTGTGTTGTTGTATCCTGCTGCCTCTTTCGGATCTCCATCTATGAGTGAAGAGCAAAGTGGGAGATCATGTCTCTGAAGTTAAACCTTGACCTTATCTCAGCAAATCCTGGGTGTATTGATATTGCTTTTATGGTGAGTTGACCTTGGCTGGCTGCCAGGCACCCACCCTGCTGCTATCTCACTATCTCACCTCCTCTACAGGCCAGGAAAGAAAATGAGGTGAATAAGACCACAGGTAGAGATAAAGACATGGAGATCTCTTACCAACTGCTGTCACAGGCAAAAAAAAACCTGACTTGGAAAAAATTATTTACTATATTAACAATTAAAATAGAGTTGAAAGGTGTGAAACAAAGACAAAACGAAAAACTAAAATAACTTTCCCCCACCCCTTTTTTCCAGTCTCAACTTCACTTCTCCCTTCCCGATTCCTCTACCTCCTCCATCCCATATCCCCACTGAGCAGCACAGGGAGGAGAATAGAGGTTGCAGTCAGTTCACTACAGTTCCTCTCTGCCATTTCTTCCATCTCATACTTCTTCCTGCTCCTGCATGGGTCTTTACCCATGGCTGCTGTCCCTCAGGATAAACCTTCTCCAGTGTGGTTCTCATGTCCAGGGACCGCAGCTTCTTCCAGAGCCCTGTTCCTGAGAGACCTCTCCATGGATGCAGTTTCCTTTGGGCCATGTCCACCTGTGCCAGTGTGGAGTTCTCCATGGGCTGCAGTGTGAATATCTACTCCACCATGGTCCTCTCCACAAGCTGCAGGGAAATAGCTGCTTCCCCATGGTCTTCTCCAGGCTCTGTAAGGAACACCTGCTCCCTCTCAGCCTCACACTTTTTCCTGCACTGCTCACTGTAGGGCAGTGTTTTGCCCTTTCTTAAACCCACTACCTCTTGGCTGACAGGCCAGGCTGTGCCCTGCAGTGGGTCCATTTCAGGAAGCATCTGTGCCTGATATGGTGCAGCCCCGGCCCCTCTGGTGCAGGCTGCCCCTGGGGCCTCAAGACACCCAGCTCAGTGATGCAACTCAGCTCCCTGAGTCCATTTCTTAATAAAAGATCAAAAGTTGTGTTGCTCTTTTTTCCTTGCGTCTTTTCATTGGAAGGGCTTGTCCAGTGACAGCACAAGGTATGTGGCCAGTTCTCTCCAAGCACTGGCATTTCTGAGCCAGGGATCCTATGAGGCCATGTTTGTCAGCTTTCCCACCCACTCATTTGGGAAATTAGGAGGTCTCTTATGCTGTGTTTTAGACAAAAAAAGAAAGTGCTTGTAGCTGGCAGCACTTCATCTTCAATACTTAGAAATTACTTTTTAATTTTATTTAATAAGAGGTTATTTATCTCCCCTGGGCACCTTGTACTTGAATGCGGGAATTGCTTCCATTTTGTCAGATTTGGGAGTTGAAATGTTCTCCATGTAATACATTTTGCAACGGAGAATAAAGGGTTCCCATTAAAGAACACTTGAACTACATTTCTCTGCAAATAATAATTATTTACTCTTCAAGGTTAGTGCTTCTGCAACTGTAACTTATAAAAAAAATAGCTGAAGAAAGAAAAAAAATTTTCTACAAGTGGTGCTACCCAAACTGACTGGGTAAGCACATACATGAGACCCCTTCAGGAGTAGTTTCAGGAGTGTGCTGCAGACAGCCTGAGGTGGACACTCATGCTGCAGCACCCCCTGGCACCTGCCAGAAGAGGTGTCCTCATGCACAGCTGCAGAGGAGACCGGGCTAGGCTGGGCCAGATTGTCTGCTGTTGTGACCTTACGGAAGCCAGCAGGGTTTTGTCAGCAGATAATTCAGCACATAAATGTTTGTTACACAGGTGAAAAATCCATGTAGTTTGGCTATTCAACACCGACCTGATGTGCTGGGGGGTTGTTATGTGCCCAGCTGTGTAAAGGTGACAAATGCTTCAAGTCTTTCTGTTCCTGCACAGAGGAACATTACACTGTTTTGTTTGAATTTTTAATGTGGCTTGAGAAAGGTCAAATATGTTTGTAGAAGTCCATTTATATTGCAGATACACACTTTAAATTAAGACTTACATGCAAGCAGCATCAAAGGCACAGCAAAACTTAAAGCTGCTTTCTAAGAGCCAAAAGGTATATTCTCCCCTTATCAGAAAAGAGGATTTTCTTTTCCAACCTGCTTTTTTTTTTTTTCCCTAGTAGATTTTCACTAAAAAGGCAAAAATGAAATCTCTCCTTTACTTGCACACTTTCAAGAAGCCTGTGTCTTAAAAATACTGGAGACTTGGACATGCCGATTATTCAGATAATGCTGTCATTTTCCTGCAGACAGTACCTAACCAATATTATATCGTATCTTTGTAAAACAATTGAAATAAAATTTATAGGCCTTTTCTGACATCCTTTGTATTTCTTGCCACTATCTCCACTCGTTTTTTCAAACAAAATATTCATTCTTTTGCAAATATCCAAGTCCAGATCTGCTGTAATCTTTTGCTCCTCTTAGGCCTTGTAGACAGATAGGTAAAAACAACACTCTAACTTTGCCTTTCTCAAGTGTTAAGAAAATATTGTTTTCCTTATGTCTACAAGGAATCTAGGATGTCATTATTCCCTAGATGGCAAATTCAGGAGGAAACCAAACCCATTAAAAGTTTTGAAGGAGGTCAATATAAAGTGGAAAACTTGGCAACCTAATATTTGTTATGAGAATATGATTGAAGTGGATGTGAGAGTTAAAGCAGAATTTTTCCTTTGTTTTTTATTTTATTATTCAAATGTCTGTGTGTGATCTAAGGGACTCTTTGTGGGAAATCCCACTTGGGCAGGAGAATTTGTAACTTTGCACCACTGAGCCTTGGTATTCCCCTTTATTTCAAACACCAGCAGCTTCAAAGTGATAGAGTGAATGTGTGGTGTGGCTCCTGTAGCGGCTACAAAACCGTAAACAACTCATCCATCCAGATATTTAGGAATTCCTTTGTTTCTTTATGAGCACTGTACCCACGTACCTTTATAGAGCTAGACCAAGAGAAGGTCTTAAGTCCCTGTTGGAATCAGACTCTAACAGCTGCCAAGGTTTAGCATTTAAGTAAGTTGTTGGGAACTCTTTATTTCCACCTAAAGGTTTATACTGGAGAAAGTCCATGTAACTTAGCCCAAGTTGCAGTGAGAACGTATAATTGCTGATAGAAGTTTGATCTTTATGCCACAGTTCATATACATTTTTTATGGACTTATAATTAGTGCAGTTCCTGTCTCCTGCAGGTTCCAGCTTCGGAAATGAAGAGCAGACCACCCCTAGGGCGTCTGCACCTTCTAAAGATGTTCCCAAGGGGAGCAGCAAGAGCACGACGCAGGTGTCGAGCAGCACAGCGACTCCACGCAGGAGCTTACTGCCGGCACCAAAACCTGCCACCGCACCTGCTGGTAAGTGCTCCAAGCTTAAAACACCACCTGTGTTAAGCCAAGAAATGCAGAAATTTTGACGTGATGCTCTTTTACTGCTTGCTTTTAACTAATTTTCATGCCATCCTTGGGCCCATTGCCAGCGCGCTGATTTGGGCTCCATTTACTGTAGTCTCTTTTAAACACAGTCAACAACATGGCTATAATCTCATTTTGTGAGCTATGCGTGGAGTTGAGGGCATTTACAGTCCCTAACTACACATATCAGAGATTTAGTGTATCTATTGTTGGTTCTCACCAAGCAGCTTTTTGAAAACATTGTGTTGCTTTAGAGACCAAAGCATTCCATTGAGCAGATAATTCATTGCTAGGTATGTTTGCAGTGATGAGAATAGTGGCCTCTAAGTTTAAGCAATCTTTGTTTTTTTCACTCAGAGAGGCAGAAGGAGGTAAGCAAATACAGCAAAGAAACCCCTAGTCTTGTTTCCAAATTGTTTCCTTGCCTAAACTGTCCTTCTGCTCAATTCAATTCTGTCTCAAATGACCAGTTTCATCAAGTTCAGATTAAATCTAACAGTTTAGATTCCAAAATAAATCATTTTATCCAGGCTGGCTCTTACTCAACAGTGTTTCATCTCTATATAAGTTATATTTGGTTTGATAATACACTGCAAATGGCACTGGGAAGGAAAAA
The DNA here is from genome assembly GCA_013400655.1 of Mystacornis crossleyi. Classification (NCBI taxonomy): domain Eukaryota; kingdom Metazoa; phylum Chordata; class Aves; order Passeriformes; family Timaliidae; genus Mystacornis; species Mystacornis crossleyi. Next base: position 17,270 of record VYZQ01000081.1, read on the forward strand.
TCAGTGCAAAATATGAGACAAAGACTTTACAAATTGCTAGTTCTTGTCACCTGGTTTCAAGATAGAGTAACCTGTTGTAGTGGTTTGTCCTTGGCTTGACACCAGGTACCCACCAAACCAACCGGACAGAGGGAGATAAATACAATAAAAGCCTCATGGGTCAAGATAAGGACGAAGGGATAACTCAGCAATTACCATGCCATAAACTTGTCTGTTTTATTGTGGAAGGAAGCTAAACATGGAAGTAGGGTTACCTGTCTGTGTTACGCAAACAGTCACACAGTTCCTGAACAGGGGCAGATGACAAGTTTGGGAAGTTGTTATACACAACAGACAGAAACAAAAGAAACTACGTCAGTCCAATGCTTTGGTTCAATTTTTTACCAGCCAAGTTAGCAGCATGTATCTGTGGGCAATTCATTACTTTTTTTTCCTTTTTTTTTAATTATAGCAGTGTCATGGTTCCTCACAATGCTAAGTATCTGATAAGAGCAAAGATTGGAATAAATCAAAGCAATTATGACGACAAGGTTGGTTTTAGCAATTCTAATCTTGCCTCTCTTGCAATAGCATATGAACACTGGGTGTAGGTCCCAATGTGATAGAGACACCTATAGAATGTAAACTTCTCTGTTTAGGTATCCTTTGGACAGTAATTTCTATGGGCTTGATGTTGCATATATATTTAGCATCTGACCAGCCTCCTGTGCAAGACATTGCAGTTACTAAACTGAAGTGCTTAGAGCACAGGCACTGTGTATCGCATGCAGCAGATTTCATGAAAGGAAGAAGGAAAGTATTTCACAAAGAGGAGGGCAGTAATTTAAATATAAATACGTAATATTTCAGAAATATTAAATATAGTATTTCTGAGAGAGTGCAATATCAGGTAATGTAAAAATTATATTTGTATTTCAGAGATGTACATCATTTTATCTATGTGTAAATAGTAAATTCACAAATGAAAATATCTACCTATATTAATGAATCAAAAGTAGCCATCAAAAATCACGAGAGCTTTCATGTATTAGATGTTACTTGAGAAGACCACCTGAACTGCAAATTTTCACTTTAAAAAAAATTAAGACACAACTGTTCAAGAGAGATTATACTCCTGATATTTCACTAAAAGTGCTTGTGAAATAAATTGGACTGCAGGGAATAAAAAAAATATTTAATTAATGAAAATGGACTCCTTTAGCTGCTGCTGTGCAGCAGATGATGCTATGCTTCAGATGATCTAAAAGGAATTCTGGCATGGGACAGTAGCAGTGGAAGATCGTTGTCATGCAAATTATTTTGCAGACATGAACTGAAGACCTTTCGGCTGGTCTATGAAAAGAGTGCACTTAATTAGGTTTCAGTGTGTTGCACAGCCCTTTTTATACTTACATGTCTGTCCATTCATAGAAAAGGAAAAAGAAAGCACATACTTGACTAGAAAAAAGAGGCCTTTTAATTTCACTTAAATATATTAGCTACTTTGGGAAGCACAGTGATAACCTAACTAAAATGTACCATTGCTATATTGCTTCGTATTTTAACAACAGGTGAAAGCAGCTCTCCATCAGGAACCTTGCAGCTGTAAACTGTGAAATTCATATAAGCTTCCTCTTCCCACAGATGTTGATAAAAATATGTATTACTTGAAGCATACGTATATGAATTTTCTGGTCTAAATTTCCCATAAAATGGGAGAATATTGCAGAAGGCAATGTTCAGAGACTCAGTTCTGTCCACCAGGCTGGACCTGCCACCCAACAGTCTATGAAATCAGAGAACTGAGGGATTCTGTATTTTCTATGGCCTGTTACAGATTTTGGGATGTCTGTTATGAGATTGCTATTTCTACTTGCTTATTATTTAATGTTTATCTCACAGACACGTGACTGTTATCACCCATAAAAAATATCCTAATTTGAGTGCAATGACTGTGGCAATAAGGAATTAATTTGAGCAGCTGGTTTCTACTTGGTCCACTAAATTAAAGACAGTCAAAAGCATCGTTCAAAAAACTCACCCGGTCAATTCCTATGCTTTTACAAGTACCAATAAATCATATGTAACAGGACAGGCTGTTAAATGCAATCAGTCAAGATGAAAAATAGGAGGTCAGTGTTATCTCAGCTCTCACCAGCAATATTACAGTGTAAAATGTGCTTCTTTTGATCAGAATCTGCAAAATCCAGACAGCACAACGTCAGCAGGAGGGGAGAGGGATGAGCTGAGGTCAGCTGAGGGGGGAAGAGTGAACACCAGCGCTCCTGCAGGGATGAAGGGAGAAGAGTCTGCTGCTGCCCCATGTAAACCCTTTCCCTTCAAAGCTGAACAGCAGTGTGCAGTGGGTTATATTCATATTGTTCCTATATGAACACAGGGATATGCAGCACTACCTTGCAGGTCAAGGTGGGATGTTCAACTGCAAGTATTCCTACCTCTCTTCTGGGAACCACTCTGAAACATGCCATTGCACAACTGTGTGAGGAAGAGAATAAAATTCCATAGGATTGATGCAAAATGGCAGAAAGAGAAGGAGTAGATGTTTTAACTCTTCAGCTATCACTGGATGTTCTGAATTATCCTGAGATTTTCTATTCATCCAAATCATGATGAGTTTTATCATTTTATTTTTTCCTTCAGTTTTTTAAACACCAGCTAAAGAGACTATTCTTTTTTAATACAACAAGGCAATTGCTTTTAGACAAGACAATGAAATAGTCATTGTTCTTTTGTTCTTATCAGATTGACTTTAAATTTGAAACAATCACAAAGGGAAAAGCACAAACATTACCAATTTCTACTTCAACAAATATATAGTCTTTCTGCCACATCTACTTATTTATTCAGTCTTTCAGTGTCTCATAGATCACAGGAAGTAGAGAGTCTCTAGAGAGAATTAGACTGCTCTCATTCTACAGAATCCATCATATTTCCAGCTTTGCTCATTTTGTCTCAAACTGCATGCAGGGATGTGTCATTACTCACCAAGGACATGACTAGTCGTGGGTACCAGGGGGAAAGCAGAAGAAAGCTCAAAGGGGCTCTCTGTGTCTGTGAGTGACTGAAGACATTTCCTTGGGGTTTTGTTTTTTTGTTTTTTGGGGTTTTTTTTAACTTGCAGACTGCATTAGTTAACTTATAAAATACTCCTGAGAACAGCTGGAATCCATCTGAATGCAGTTAGCCCCATTGAATTGTTAATGATGCCTACAGCATGTTAGTATTTGTTTTGGAATAAATACTCAATGTACAATTTGTTAGCATGCTTTCGATCTGAAGTATGAAAGCAAATTGAAGCCTATCGCACTGCACTGGCTTTTGAAGACTCAAAAATGTACAGGCAAATACAAGTGCTGATTCTGCAGTGCTTGAGAAGATGTCTTGGATAAGGTGTATTTTGCTCTGGCTCCTAGGCTAGCATTCAGCTCTGCTGGGGGAATGGAGCAGTGGCTTTGTTAGTCTGCTATTTTTCTAGGTGATTTCTGGAATGTTTTGCCTTGTGTTTCTAATTATTTTGCATTTGCTCCTTCTGTTTCATTTGGAGCAGGCTATGTATGTTAATTAGGAAACGTAAATACCTCTACAGAACTGTGTGTTTAGAGGCCTTTTTCAAAATCAAGTGTTGTAAGCACACTAGTAGAAAAGACAAACAAGTATTTATGCTCATTGTTGTCCTAGGGCCTGAAATATCCATTTCTTTACGCAAATACAGCTTTTAAAAGAGGGGAAACGTTGGGAGATTTCTAACCTTACATGGAATGTAGATTCACATAAAAATTAGTAGTTTGTGGCTTTGATTACTGGCTACCAGAAAGACAGCTTCTCATTGCATGAAGTCTGTCAGCAGTAGGAATGGGCAGAGCCTTGGAAACTGTTCCAGGAAGCCTGGAAATTAATGGTGGTTCCTGCTATGCCAGGAGCTTTTTGCTGGGAAGCTCAGTGCTAAGAGCCCTGATTATGCAGCCAGCAGGAATAAAGCTAATGTACAGGCATTTAACACAGAGCTAACTGGAATTCCATATTTCCAGTCTGTGGGCAATAACACTAAGAATTTGAAGTAAATTTTGTTCCAGATCAGGTTTAATATAAATTATAAAAGACAAATTTAGAAGAAAATTAAAACAGTGTGCAAGTTCAGGAAATATACACTTATGGTGCTTAATTTCCTTTTGTAATTTAATTTTGTGTATTTTTTATTATTTCATGATTGCAGGCGTAAGATCTTTTGACATTTCGAAATATATGCGACGGAGTATGATTTGAGGTTTTACATGTGCTCAGGCCTGTAATAACAACTGTAAAATGTTTGGGTTTTTTCCTGAGTTACCATGGAGCATCAGACTTTTTATGTGCACTTTACTCTTTGAGTTACTTATAGTGCACTTCAGGCTAGAAAAGATCAAACTCTATAACCTCCTGCTGCACCATACCCTGTGGTACCGCATATTATGCTACTTACTGCACCAACGCTCTCCCTCAGATTTTTTTAAACCTGAAATTCTATATTTCTGTAAAATGACAAGTTCTGAGCCCAAACACTTGTAATCTAAAAATTTATTTTCCCTACAGGAAATCAACATGTTTTCTGAATGTTTCTCTCCTAACCAGCTAACAGCTGTTGTTTCAAAAGACAAGAACAAGCCCCATTTTTAGAAACGCATTCAGCTCAAGCTCTTATATGAGGTCTGATGCCAGGGATGGCTCTTCCCCTAAAATTTCCCTGTGGGTGATGAGCTTAGCCAAACGATAACAGTTTGTTCCCGCAGACCGTCCTTCCTTTTGCCTGCTGTGTGCTTTCTAAATCCCTCTCCTCTAAGGAAGGCCACCGAGAGGCCGCCAGGGCCCTTCTGCTTATGAAGGAGAAGTAGAATAATTGCTAGCTCCGTGTCCCTGTCCCTGGCTCCTTCCCAGCAAGGCTGTGCTGGGCACTGACTCTTCCCTTGCGGCACAACCCCTCCTCACGTGCCCGCTTGCTGCACTGCTGCTCCACCAGACCTTAGGAGCTCTCCTGGTCTTGTAAACTGAACAAGGGCGTTAATCCTCCTTGTTATTAGTCCTACTTATCTTTCCTTGCCCAGATATCTATTTGCACCTTCTTTCTGCTGGTCTCCCACCTTCTGGAGCCAATGTCTCCCATGCAGCTGCCCCTGCTGGCTAGCACACATGCACAGCTCCCACTGCTTTCCACAGACCCTGCCTTGCCCTCTGCAAAATTCTGGGATTCTTAGCTCTGTTTTCTTTCAACCAAGCTCAATTCCCCAACAAGGAGAATTGTTTCTTGTTCTGTGCCTAAGGTTAAGGGGGCGGGGGGGGCAGGGGGGAGGGCTGAAGGCATTCCCCAGGTGTTCGTCATTGAAAATGTCTCAAAAACAGAAGTAGTTAATTATTTACGTGCCCTTTGCTGCTGAAAGCATAAGGAAAGCTCACGTTTTTCTCTACCATTGCCTGTGTTTGGCATCTGTATTTTGGTATAGCAAAATTTATGGAGGAGCTCAGTGTATGGCCCATTTGTGCATTATGTTTTTATTTTGAAAGTCCCAGAAAAGCCAAAGCCTTATTACTGTGAAAAAGTAATGCTTGAATCTGTAATTATATAAAGTCTGTCTTATAAAACAAGCCCTGGTTTTGTCTCACAGCTGCCATCTCAGGTTGGTCCTTAGTAATGAAAAGGCACCATAAACTTATTTTATGTCCTACTCTGTAGTATAAAGTACAGTGTAATAGGGGGCAGGCACTGGCAATTTCTATCTTCAGTCACTTCACTGTGAAAAGTGTTAATCACAAATGAGAATCATAGCCTCAACATGTTGTGTTTATGAACAGCAGAGAAAATGGAGATGGACAAAAGCAAAGGTATGAGGAAGAGTCCAGTCTTTACCAGCCCCTGACAACTGATGGTGTGATTTGCCTATGAACAGTGGAATAGAGTCAAAGAGGGTTTGTCCTGTGCTTCCCTCGCACAAGCAGTTGGACGTGCAGGTGCAAGTGTTCTTTCCAGAAGCACTCTGCAAGCAAATGCTGAGAGATGGTGCTAGAAATTACGCAGCTCAGCTTCTGGCGCGTGGCAAATGCTGCGTCTGCAGCTCTCTACATACAAGTCCTGATGCAGACAGAAGTGGAAGGGTGAATGAGGCATCAGAAATAAACCTAATACTGCAGCTGTGACTAGGTGTGGCTTTGGAGGGAGCAGAAAACCAGTAAGCCAGTAAGTGTCCCTGAAGATTATAATCGCCGTATAAAATTACCATTTTTCTCCACTGTTGAAAGAGCCAGGTCACATTTACATTAAGCAAAATGGAAGATAATGTTAGCTTTTGGACTACCAGTCGTTAGGCACCACCAAGAAAATCTGATTTTGTTTTCCTGCTTCAGATACTTCAGATTCTGTGGGACATTTTCCTATAAGATATCTGTGAACATAGTCATGAGAGAGGGGAAGGTTAATAAGGCAAACTTTGTTTTCCCTCTAGAACAAGTCATTTGCCTTAAATCTCTCTGCATTTCCTGTGTATCCAGGGGCTGTGACACAGTTCTTCAGGCTAAAATGCAACCCTCAACAAACACTAATATTTAAAAAAAGAAAAGCAAACAGGAAAATACATTATTGTCTCAGGGTTTTACTTTTTATTGCTCTTTCTCCTTACTTCTTTGATGAATGTTTTCTGCTTGAAATCCTGTTTCTGTGACTGTCACACCATGGTCAAACAAGCAGGGCAGGACCTCGTGTTACTGCACTCAGCATGGTCCCCACAGCTATTTTGATGGGAGCTGTGGGTGGGCAGGAGGAGCTGAGCTTGGGTGGCCACTCTGGCTTTCAGTGCAAGTTGTAACTCCCTGGTACAAGAGGCAGTTGCTGACTGCAGCACTTTGACAGCTGGCAGACCATCCCGAGGCCCTAACCAGAGAGCTCCAGTGGTGGGATGAATAATAACAGACACTGAGTTACCTCTCTCAGAAATATTCCATGCCCTGTTTCATCCCACACTGGCATAGTGTCTTGCAGGTTTGTGCACTGAACGTGCTTGCCCACCTCTGTCCCTGCCTGACGTACTGCACAGGCAGAGACCCACTCTCATGTGTCTGGGCAGCCACATCCAGCACAGCTCCCACACATCCTGCCTGCTTCTGGCTCAAGCCTCTCTCTTGCCTACATAAGACCATCTTGGGAAAGCTGGTCTCCAGAAAAGGCAGCTTCCTTACCTGTGGGAAAGGTGACAGGGCAGGGACTTGCAGGTAACTTCAGTCAGCTTTGCACAGTCCTGTTCCACTTCTCCTGCAGCCCAAAATGAGGCTGCACAGCAAGGTAAAGAGACAGAACACAGCACTTAGAACAGATAGGATGGGTTACCTGTGTAGGTATTTGTGCCTTAACAGCATTTGTCATGGTGCAGATGACTAGAAAGTCAAGATAGCGAGTAAGGCCTTCTTTTGTCCTTCTTTAGTGCCGTGCATGCCAGCTCAGCCACGTGTACACAGTTGTGGTTGCAGACGTGGCAGGTTGGCATCCGACCCAGAAGTGCCGTGTGGCATCATTCTGTGCGGAGCCCAGGATGTTTAGTGGTGAAATACTTACATTTTGCCATTTTGGTATGTATCTTAGAGACATAGTTCAGCAGAGTTATGAACAGAATTATAAACCAGATGTCTTTCTACCTTTGATTTTTTTTCTAAAACAGGTGTGAAGAAAGAAGTACAAAAAGATCCGGATGCCAGCAGACCAGCTGTCTCATCCCCTAAGAAATCAGCAGTAACAGCCACAAAACTCCATTCACCAGGTATTTATGAACCTGAAAGCACTGCTTCAGGAAAGATTTAAACTTGTTGACTTTGCATCTCTTGTTAACACACTCAAATCTGAGACCTACTATTGTTAAGTGAGGATTGATTGTGTCCAAGGTTCATTAAGCTGGCTACAGCAGGCTTTATCATACCAATGCATGAGCTGAATAGACTTTTGTTCTCATAGTTATAACCATGCAATCATCTCTCCTCCAAAACAAAGAGCTGTTGCTATTGCGTGTTTGAGGGCATGGGAATATTTTTTTAATCATTCCAATTTTATTGCAAAAAAAGAGCCCAGATAGATATAGCAAAATAAAATACACCTCAGAAAATTGCCTGGAGTGATAGCGTGTTGCTCAGAATCTACTCTTACTTTTATGCAGAGGCACTAAATTTCCTGGGCTATTTCTATGCATAACTGGAAAAGGGATTATCTATAGAAATAACCTTCAAAGTGCTACCGGGACATTGTCAACTTATCCCTCAATATCAGGCACAAACACATGGTTTTAACATTTCTGAAGAATACCTTTTTTTATTTACTAAAATGAAGAGAACTTGTGTTTATTTATGTAAATTTATGCTATTATGTACATTTGTACATTAACAAATGGATAAGGTGCCTAAAGGCTTTTGTGAGGCTGGCCTTTGGTTGATCTAAACGCTTCTGAAATGAGCATGCGTGATCTCACCGATTTCATTGTGCTTGCAGTTTATCTTCAGTTGCCTCATTTTTCAGACCCTGCTTGAATACCTAAAATGTCATCTCTACAGCTGTATGATACTTGAGTTATAACTGGGGGATAGAATCCCATGTTGCATCATTTGGTGGCAAAATATAAAGCGTGTACGAGCATATAGGAGCTCTCCAGCTCCTATAACTTGCACCAAGAGTCTGTCCATTGTTACTAAACTCAATCCCTATTCTTCTCCTTCTCAACCAACAAAATCAAGAAAATGGAAGGTTAAATTTAATCTTCCCAGGCACCAACAGGACACAAAATTCTTCTCCTTACAAAGATATTAGAGTAAAAAGATGAACTTAACACTGTCCTCTGAGTCATATAATTTACAGGCTATTTTACACCTGCTGAGATCACAGAGCCAGACAAAGAATTTGTTGCAGAGAGTGCCAGACCAGAAACTCACCTGTGTTTATAACGGTGGGAGTCCAGTTTAAGCATCAGCACTGATTGTGGCTGTAGCAGCAGGTTACAGCACAGCTGATTTGCCTCCACTAGGATTACAAAGCAAAATGGAACACAGGAATATTTGTACATGTATTTGTATTGTCTTAAGGAGGTCCGCAGTTCCACAGGTGACTTAATAATTTTCCAGGCTTAAAGTTTTGGTGTATCCAATTCATGAGGCCTCAAAGGTTTCTTCATTCTTGTGAGAGGTTGAGTAACTGACCTGCATCCATCAGACCGATTTAGAATTCGTTCAGCTTGGTTATCTGCAATTAAGGCAATCTAAATATATTTATCACTGTAAGGATCAAGTAGGAAAATAAACCTCATCTTAATTTATTTTTTTGGAGTAGCCTTTGGCATTCTTTGAAATAACTACAGCAATAACAAAGCAATAATGACAAATTTTTCACCTACTTAACAATTTCAAAAATAGTCAAAGCAGCATTTGAAGAGGACACCGAGTGTAGCTGGTGCTAAGGGGCAGTAACAGCCTTTCCTCCATCAGAATCACAAACTCGTGCATCATTTACAGTTTTTCGTGGGAGA
>VYZQ01000081.1:26875-37561 GCA_013400655.1 Mystacornis crossleyi
GAGGATTTAGATAGGGAGAGAATGTGTCTCACAGATTACTCCACCGCAGCTACATCTGGCCATGAAACAGGTTCTAAAATTTCCGCTGTTTCTAGGTTGTATTTGCCTTTGTTACTGGCCGCCTCACATACAGTGCCTTTTAATCAGTGCTGGTTTTTGACTGTCATACACAAATTTTTTTAGCCTTGAATCTGAAGACTTGCAAGGGAGTTCTGAAATGCAGAGTCTTACAGGGATCTCAATTTTATCCTTTGATGGAATACATTCCTGAGATCTGTGTATAGGAGCAGGTGTCCATATATGCAAGTGCTCTCCTTTCACTCCATTTTAGAATGATGCCAACTGTTTCTGGCATCTGTCACTCTACAGAATGCTNTTAGAATGGTGCCAACTGTTTCTGGCATCTGTCACTCTACAGAATGCTTGATATCAATTGTCTCAAAGTAATTTGCTCACTTTCCGTACCAAAATGTTGGAAATTGGACAGTTAAAAGGCAAAAAAATTGCTTTCCCTATCTAAATCCTCATGAACAGTGTTAATTATGAGTATATACTTGTTACGTCTCCTTAGTTCAAACACTCACGTAGATAAAAAAGACTTGGGAGTTTTGAAGCGGATCAAAGGGGTTCAGTGATTTCAGCATACACTGGGTCTGCCCCTCTGGTCCCACCATCAGCAAAAAGGACACTGAGGATCAGGGCCAGCATCATTAATATATACCCTGTTTTGTGCACAGCAACAGAAGAGAGACATCAATGGCAGAATAAGCTTAGTAAGCTGCCTTTCAGACCCAAATGAACTGAGAAATTCAGATTTATCCCTGAGGAGAATAGCACCATTTAATTTACAAGGACAGCTTATAGTACTGACAAGGACAAAACAGAGATGTGCACTTCAAATCTTCCAGTGAACAGGAAGGCTAGAAAGACATGAGACTAAGCAACCCGATGGGTTAGTTTTAATTAAAACTGAACTGATTTCAAAGGCTTTCCCCTACACTTCTCCCTAAGCCTTCTGTTGTAACATCACTGTCCTGCTTAAACAACGCAAGATTTTTTATACTAAAAAGACAGATATTTATGGCTGTTGCTTTTATGAATTTCTTCTTTTGTGGTATTACCTACTGTACTGTTAAGAACCCCTTGACATGAGTGGAGGAATCTGTAAGAAAATACCATTACTGCACAAAAAGGTTGCCCGGATTTAAGTGACATAAAAATGGACAGAGGGCAATAGCTATGCTGGTTGAACTCTCTTAATGACAAAAACTACTTGTGTTGTATTATTTAGGTCTTCCAACAACATGGCATTAGTTTTGATGCTGCAGAACATGGTATTCTTTTTCACAAATGCAAGTCATGGGCACAAAGAGTTTCTAAGGGGTTTTTTGCACTCATGGCTCTTTGCAGTTGCACCGTGAGATGCTTGGAGACATGAGGGAGCATCTCTGCTGGAGCTGGCTCCCTGCAAGTTTAGCCTGGAGCCAGGACGTAGCTGAGAAAGATAGAAGATATGCTCCCAATGGCTCCGCACAAGTTGGGGATCTGAAAAAGTAGGAATACGCTCCTGAGGTATTGCTCTGGGGAAGCCATACTGTTCCCCTGCCTGGTTGAGTAAAATTGCCCTTAAGGATCCATTTGCACACCCAGACCACAGTCTTAAAGATCTAAAAGATCTAAATCACATCTGACAAAATTACCTCTGGAATTTGTAATGCTCTACTTTACAAATTGGCTCAGATTCATACCTTCAGAGGGTCTCTGTGGAAGGATTCTTTGGCTTTTTAGGAAAGGGATAGGTAGTATTCACAGCAGAAGACTGTCCCCTGTTACATTTATTGCTGGAGACTGGTTGTAGACATGGTTTCTGTGGACTGTATACTACAAGACTACAAAACTACAAACTGCCCTTTTGTTTTTCATGTTCTTGCATACACAGCCTTTTCTACTAACACAGAAATTTTCCAGACCCATGTCCACCATCTCCAGTAACACATGGGACAAAGGTGTCTGACTCATATCTTCTCTCTCTTTCTTACTGACTTTAGCTTCTCAGGTAAAACTGGAGGATAATGGGAGGATCTGTGGAAGACCAGAGGTTCCTGGCAAGTATTTAGGAATGAGCTAAAGAGCATCAGCTGAGGGGTAGCAAAAAGGGTAGCAAAAAAGACTGAGGGTAGCAAAAAAATCAGTAAGCTGTGCAAAGGTGGTGTCCAGCTGGCCATAAATGTTTGCAGAGGAGAGTTCTCAGAAAGCAAAGAAGGAAAGACAAAACAGATTTTCCGAGCAGCGGTTTGAGCAGCCGGATACTACCACAACACTGCCCCTTCTTGCTTCATCCTCATAACTGGGTATATCCACAGAAGTGGATAGCTGACTCAAGCAAGATATGAACCTGGGAAAAACCCTCACTGCCCTGAAGTGGCTTATCATGAGTAAGCTTTAGTTCTTGTGCCATTGATATGAATATGACACTGTGCTTGAGCTGATACCCTAAACACAAGCTACACTAGTGCTTTCACATCTTTGTACAGCATCAGGCTTGCTTCAAGCCAACTTGGAGTACATCAGAGGAGCCAGGGTCTCTCTGGGCCTATTTCTGCAGGCAAACCATGTAGCGATTCTGGTGTGATCGATGATGCTGAGAGAGCAGCCATGCAGAGCCAGTGATGTAGCTCCTGTGCACTGTGTGGCACTTGGTGGCACTTCAGTACATACCTGCTAAGTGCTGCAATTTTAGACACGTTATAAAGGTGAGAGAACGGGGAGCTTTCAAGGTAGACTGCAGAATTGTAGATAAAAAGTAATAGTGATATCCCAATAGCGAGCAATCCAGGCTGTGTTTGCATTCAGGGAGATTCAGTCCCAACCCCACATTGTCCTGTTTAGAGGCCAAATGAAATCTGCAAAGGCAAAGGAAAACTGGCACCTCCATTGAGTCACCAAGCTGGAGTTTCATGTGGACAAAGAAACCATGTGTAGAGTATAAATGCCATCTAGCTGTTTTCCACATCCACAATAAAATAAGGTGAATCCTGACCTGGAAGTGCCCTTTTCTCTCACTGCCATTCAAGAGAGTCTAGCATTGCACATCAAGATGCAGACCTCTGTTCTTGTAGATGTCTAGCAGAGGCGAGGTGATTCCTTCCTCCAACCTCAGTTCTCAGTGATACACTCTTAGGACAGCTCTCCTCAACTTGTAGAAGACTTTCAGGCTCAGAGCCTGAGGTGACATGACTGATAAAAAGCTTTGAGCTTTGGCCTCTAAAGAAACATATTTCAGTGTGCCCTTGCTTTTTTTTTTTTTTTTTTTTTGAAAGACTGAAAGTTCTGTGTGAGTGCTACAGACCTTTTTTTCTTTTGTAACGATGAGTCCCAAAGGCCACAGAAACACATAAAGGTCGTGTCTGTACATATAAAGTGAGTCTCCTGAACAGTCTTTTCTTCTCTCCTTTGTAGGACATCCCAAGCAAAGGCCAACCACCCCAAGGAATGGATTCTCGCCCAAACCAGGAGAGGGTCGAGACACTGAAAAGCAGTTCATTCAGAGACTGAAGGAAAAGTGTGATGAGCAGTCCCGGCAATTAATCAATATCCAAGATGAGCTTAAAAGGGCCAGCTGTGGCTTTGATGTCTTTGCTGTAACAACACAGTACTTCTTCAGGCAGGTAAGTGCAATGGGCGCTTCTTACCATTGAAAGGATTCTTTGCCTTTACGCCTGTCACTTGCCGAAATTTATTCCACAGTCACTGAAAATTTGTTCTTGGGACCAAAGAATGTCATCTTTACAATGATTATTAGGAGAAGGGAATTTTAATTTCATAGAATCATAGAAAGAAAATCTGCCATGGCAAAGGAAATCTGGCACCTCTGTCAAGTCACCAGGCTTGGGGTTTGGGTGGCCAAAGAACTATGTGTAAAGTGTAGATGCCATCCAATCTGATAAGCTGAATAATTTGATACCATATATTTGAAAATAAGAGTTCAGGAACTTGGAAAAGGAAGAATTTTGAGTGAAGTCATAAGCAGGGGTTTTTAGGAGTAAAGGAGATGCAGAAACTTAGAAGTCCCAGTCTCTGATTGCTAGCACTGGTCTGGAAAGTGTAACTGAGATATTAATACTAGTGAGCAACCACAATTGCTAGATGAAGGAAGCTATTTTATTTCCCTCAGTGATTATCTACTCTTCCTGTTCACCATGAATCAGGCAGAGTGTCCCTGTTACAGGGTTGCCAGTTCCTGAAGATGTTAGGATAATATTATGTCAGCATGTAGAAGATTATGCACAGCAGGTATAGGCAACATAAAGAAAATGTTGCTGGTAATTAGAAAACCTTATTTATTCACTCAACTCAAGTAAAAATGAATAAATTTTAAGACAACCAAAATAACCATTAAAGACTTGAAGGTATTGCTTGTTTCAAAAGCTGTTTAGTGATCTAGGAAGTGTAGCTGGGCACTGAGGTCCAGGCCTGGTTCACACAATCCCACATATTTTATAACATCCCAGGTTAAGCTGGTGTCTCAGCTACTTTGTAAAACAGGCAGACAATCACCAGCAGTAGGACCTAAGATTCAGATAATACCCTTGATTGCCTCTTTGTCTACCTTTAAAGAGACAAGAATAAATTTTCTGTGTTAAATGTGAGAAAGAAAACCAAGAAAACACAGCCTAAATTCAATCAGTCTTTAAAATTCTGAAATATTTTTTTTAGTTTTGGGGTATTTTATATTAGTGGGAAAGGTTACTTTTGAATAAATAACCAGAGTTCACACTTGTACCCTAAGTAGGAGCTGATCTTGCCAGGGGAGATTCATTGAACCAAAAAAACAGCGAGTTTTTAAAATGTGCTAAATATTTTAAATACCTCCCCAGGAGATCTCCCCCCTCTGTTTTTCCTTAGACTTGACATTTCTGTATTTCAGGGCTTTTCGGGCATTTCTAAACACTTTTGGGTGGGTTTGGGGTTTTTTGGTTTTGTGGGCTTTTTGGCTGGGGTTTTGTTTTTTAGGTTTTTTTGGTTGGGTTTTTTTGGTGGTTTTGTTTTTGGTTTTGGGATTTTTTTGAGCTGACTGTGGAGTATCCTTGTTTAAATCAGAGGGGAATAAAAAAGGGTAGAGCATTATCAACTCAGCTTTGTCCACATATTTTCCACTGAGGAGAGATTTTTCATCACATGCCTCATTCACAATTTGCTGAAAGAACCCTGGAAACTTGGGCATATCTCCTTCATCTCCTTTGGATATGTTTTAAATAAGAACAGCTGCTGCAACTGAGCTTTGAGATGTCTGTCATTCTGTTGGTGCATGTTGAATCTGTCCTGAAAATGCCTCCTAAATTGAACCACTCAGGCGTCTTTATTTAATAGCATCCTCTCCAAGTCCTGGCCAAGCATAGCTGCACCTCATGTTCCCAGCTCCTCTGTATTATTAGGCCAGCTGGAGATTGCAGTAATGCCCCTCTGAGTGCCTGGAGGTGAAAAATAATACACCTGTAGTATTAGATGTAGATTTTTTTTTCAGTTCCACCCAGATGTGGTACCTCCTTTAGGAGTATGGTTGCTTTAGGCTCCATTTTTAGTGCATGCAGGCAGGTGAGCACTTCATGAACACTATTTAAAGCACCAAAATCCTGAATTTCTGCTTGAGTTACTTGCCTGTCTCATCTGAGATTCCAGGGAGCACTAAGGCTGCTGCACTCCTAAATTCAATGCTTGAGTCAAGAGCCTGCATCCAGTGGGACAGTCTGGGACTACTCAAGCAGTTGTGTAACTGGGCAGTCAGTTGTCTTGCAACACAGACACAGACTTACAAGTTTTTGAGTGTCATTCAAAAATACAGTCTGTGGACATTTTCTGAGATGGCATTATTGTCTGAAAGCTTGAGCAAAATCAAGTTGGCTGGCTTTGAGTTAGGGCAGCATGGGGAAAAATCTTTTCACATTATAAAAATAATAAGAGTTGTGTGCGTTTGTTTCTGAGAACCCTGCAGGCAAAATGGTTGGGGTCTGAGTGGAACTGCAGTTTGGCAAAGGAAAACATTCATTCAAGAAAAAGGTGCGGCCTTATTCCAGAGAAGTTTGGGGTTGTTTTCTCCATCTGGCAGCTCCATTCCGTTCTGTTTAGCAGAGGGCCCAATCCTATTTTGGTACTCGGGAGCCTCTTTGGGGCTAATAGTCTCTTGTGTCCAGTGTCTCTCTCTTCTTACATCACAACAAAATAATGTTCAAAACATAGAGTTTTCTCAGATTTGGACCTAAATTCTGTTGGAAAATGTGCTCCTAGGCAGTGAGAACAGGAATGAGTCGTAAAGACAGCCCAAGGACCTGCATGCAGGTAGGAGTCTGCCCATGCCTGTGGCTCTCTTGCCTTGCTCACACTGTTTCCATTTTCTCTCCGAAGCTGGGGAAAGCACCAATGCAAGTGGTCCAACAGACATATTTAGCTGTAGAAAGAGAGTGTTGGTATGTAATAAAAGTGTTGGACCACACCAGCAGTTTCTTTCAGTGCTTTAAGATTACATGATCATTTTCTTAAAATTTTGGGGATTTGTTTTCTGACTCTTTCAGACCACTGCTGAATGGTATCCTGGAATCATCTCTCTTTCTCAGTTGAAAATGCACCTAATTGGCATAATTCTTTTAATTGGTGTCCAGAAGTGCACAACATGTAACAGTATTTATTACAGACCTATTAAATGCCAGCTAAACCAATTTTCTATCCTTCGTAAAAGCCTAGGCAATCAAAGCAGGGGATAACTGAGGCAGTAGACACAAAAAGAAATTAAAGCAGTGGTTCTGACATAAGCAGGAAAAGTAATGATTGCAGTGCCTAGGCAGAGCATGGCTTTTAATTATTATTTAATTAGCAGATGTATTAGCTTAAGACCCTCATACATGCACATGACTCTTATTGACTTTTGGAACTGCTTCAAGTTAATTCTAAAGAGGAACAGATTAAGTTTGTCCTCAATGTTGTCAGATGTTCATCTTGCCAATACAATTCTTGTGCTGTGCTGGTATTCCAAAGTGAACAACTGACTGACGGGAGCTGGAGTGATACCATGAAGATTTTTTTGAGCAAATACCTCCAGAGCACTGGTCTGGATCACTCCTGACCTGCTCTGTCTTGTTAGCCCGCTGATAGTGACAGCCCTGGCCCAGTTTCAGCCCTGTTCAGACAAGTAGCCAGCAGTGATCCCTCTTGGAAGTGGTAACAGTGCCATCTAAAGGAGAGTAACCCAAAGTGACAAATTCTGGAAAGAAAATCTTTCCGGACATAAATACAGAGGGGAAAAAAAACCCAAATCCACTTTCATGTCCCTAGTTCACTAATAGAAGTGTTTGGCATTTGTGGCCAAACTGCACCGAGGTCCTGGAAATTGGGCTAATGGTTCTCTGCAATCCTGCCTGCCCCAGCAGGAAAGTGGAGTCCTACTTCTGCCTCTGAAATTTCAGGGGAGGACTCTAGAGCTACAGTGCATGTGAGGAGAAGGGATCCTTTCTGGGCTGCAGACCCCAAGGGTGGGAGCAGGTAAGGGAAAGGGTTATGCTGGGGTAGTCTGTCCCCTTGGGCCTGCAGGGGTTTTCAGACCTGCAGCGCCGCCTCTTGATACGGTTTTCATCATGGGGGAAAACCTGCTCAGGACAGGTCCGAGCACACGAGTGCAGTTGGATCAGCTGGGAATGAAGGAACCACACAGACATCCTGAACAGGAGTTGGGACAGCGCTGCAGTACTTGATGGTATCCCAGAACTTTGTGTCTGCCAAGACTGGGAAAGGCGTGTCACCAGTAAGCAGAGTGTGTTTGTCTGCACATCTAACCATGGGTATATGATACATGTCTTCCAGAAGAGTAAACACACACAACAATATCCTGAAAAGTCTAGGATGGGCAAGGAAGACCTTTTCCCTCATTCAAACAACAAAGAAGTGTGTGCTTGTGTGTCTTTTTGAGAGTAACGTTCCTGTCCTGTGAATGGACAATATGCCACCCAGTGTCATGTAACATCTTTGGCCAGATGCTAATGACTGCTTGTGCTAGAGGCAAGATTGGTCATGCTATTTATAAGTCACTTGGCACTTTCCACCACTGCCTCCAAAACATTAATTTGGGCTAACATTTCAAGTGATTATCTCAGGCTAAGCTGAAAATGGTTTATTTTCACAATTGTCTCAGAAAATAAGTTCAGGAGAAATATATCTATTGTTCGTGCCAGGTGCTGGCAGAGGGGTCGGAAGCCAGCACTCATCAGAATGATTGACCTTCTGGCTTTCAGGGGTAATGCTTTCCCAGAATTTGCAAAAAACCGTTTTTATTTGGCCCAAGAATCGTCCTTAGAGGAGTGCCATTCCTCCCTCCTCACAATTACAGTTAGGCTACATGCCCTGTATTGAGCAAGTTCATTCTTTTCATCGCTCCTGATGGAGACCAGAGCAGTCAGAGCAGCTCAATAGTTTCATTCCATATCCTGAAAAAAATACACTTTGGACTCATCAAACACTGACAGTTTAGGGTTATGAATCAAAACCCATTTTATTGCAAGGAAAACAAAACACTTCGTTTACTTGGGAGGAAGAAAAATAGAAAGAAGCTCTGTCATCATTTAGAGCTTTCTAAACCGCTTTTTAAGGAGAAATGCACAAGATTGGTATGTGTGGCTATTAGTTATGGTAAAAGAGAGCAGTAAGAATCCAGAGGTGTACTCCTTTACTCGCAAGCACTACGGTGAAGGCTCTATAGTGTAGATGCTGTGGAACCACTCACACGTGGTCAGTCTACCCAAGGAATGGATTGGGGTTTGTGAAATGAAAGAAATCACCTTCTGCAGGCTCCCTGCNTTGAGCAAGTTCATTCTTTTCATCGCTCCTGATGGAGACCAGAGCAGTCAGAGCAGCTCAATAGTTTCATTCCATATCCTGAAAAAAATACACTTTGGACTCATCAAACACTGACAGTTTAGGGTTATGAATCAAAACCCATTTTATTGCAAGGAAAACAAAACACTTCGTTTACTTGGGAGGAAGAAAAATAGAAAGAAGCTCTGTCATCATTTAGAGCTTTCTAAACCGCTTTTTAAGGAGAAATGCACAAGATTTGGTATGTGTGGCTATTAGTTATGGTAAAAGAGAGCAGTAAGAATCCAGAGGTGTACTCCTTTAGTCGCAAGCACTACGGTGAAGGCTCTATAGTGCAGATGCTGTGGAACCACTCACACGTGGTCAGTCTACCCAAGGAATGGATTGGGGTTTGTGAAATGAAAGAAATCACCTTCTGCAGGCTCCCTGCTTATTTGCTGTCTATGCTAAAAGCCAGGCAGTGAGTAGGTAAGGTGCTAAAGGAATAGAAACCTTAAAGCAGCTGAATATCTCTCCCCTCCTCATCCTTTGGGTACATGGATGTTACACTGCTTCCAGACAGCATGGCCAGCTCTGCTTCAGGCCCTTTAAAACAGAAGGAAAAAGGTGCAGGGAATCTCTTGGCTTCTGCCTGTGTCCTCACTGTCCTTCTTAGAGACACTGCTGTGACAAAAAGTGCAAATTTTAGTTTTGGGAGGTGGAAGAATATGCTTCCCTGGGAAGCACTAGTGTAGTTACGTGGCCTTGTTTTGAAAAAAAACCAAATTAGACTATGTTTGTATCTTTGGCTGGAGAAGGATTTTGTTGGTTACACATAAATATTTCAAATTTTGAGATAAAAAAGAAATAGCCCCAGGCATTCCAATGCTCCTCTTGAAGAGGTTTTAAATGGCCATTAAAAATTAAAGACCTCTTTATTTACATGTCCTTGAAGAGAAATATATTTAGGATGTGTGCCAAGCATCAGGTAAAAGTGAATTTATTTTCTCCTTTTGTTTGTATTATCGATCTCTGTGTAAGCAACTGACTTTGACAGCTTTGATTTTATACTGCATTCAAAGGAAAAAACATGTAGGAGTCAGAAGAGGTTCTTGTGATGTTGGCAGCCTCTAAGCTGGGTATATGTCTGGGCTTGAGGGATTTGGCAACACGTTGGAAGTGGTGTGAAAAGTAGTAATGAGTAGTAGAGTCCAGTGCTATTGTGGCCTCTCATCATGCAGAGGACAGAGAAGACCCAAATCACAGTGTTTTCATGCTGCTTTTTAAGTTCAGCAAATGAGTCAGTGGAAATATGCACCTCTTCTAAATTCCATGCATTTTAAATTCTTCTCTTACAGCAAGGAGGCAATATCCTCAGATCAACCATCTTTTGGGTTTTTTTGATGTGTTGGGTTTTGGAGGTTTTTTCTTTGATTGATTCATTGGTTGCTCCCCAGAGACAGTCTACCAAGATTTCTGGTGGGAATGTAGCAGAACAAAGGCTTTACAATTCGGTGTAGATCAATAGGTGCAAGGTTCATACATGAAAGTATTAATCACACCAGAAACTGAAGAACTTTTCTGTTTCAATGAGAGAATAGAAATATTTAACAAATGAAAATTTATAGATATGTTTCAAGAAGTAAATAAGGAAACCATAACTCTCATTAGCAGTGTGGTGAACAAGACCTGGCCTGTTCAGGTCAGAGGGATCCCATCATCTCTTTGGGAGTCAAAAAGCAGAGCTTCCCTTCAGAGGCAAACCTTTCAGCACATCTCTTGTTTTACATGCATATTTGCGTGCATAAAATATTTATGACGAGACCAAATGTCTCTCTTTAAAGTTGC
>VYZQ01000081.1:37776-49671 GCA_013400655.1 Mystacornis crossleyi
TGCTGCTTTTTAAGTTCAGCAAATGAGTCAGTGGAAATATGCACCTCTTCTAAATTCCATGCATTTTAAATTCTTCTCTTACAGCAAGGAGGCAATATCCTCAGATCAACCATCTTTTGGGTTTTTTTGATGTTTTGGGTTTTGGAGGTTTTTTCTTTGATTGATTCATTGGTTGCTCCCCAGAGACAGTCTACCAAGATTTCTGGTGGGAATGTAGCAGAACAAAGGCTTTACAATTCGGTGTAGATCAATAGGTGCAAGGTTCATACATGAAAGTATTAATCACACCAGAAACTGAAGAACTTTTCTGTTTCAATGAGAGAATAGAAATATTTAACAAATGAAAATTTATAGATATGTTTCAAGAAGTAAATAAGGAAACCATAACTCTCATTAGCAGTGTGGTGAACAAGACCTGGCCTGTTCAGGTCAGAGGGATCCCATCATCTCTTTGGGAGTCAAAAAGCAGAGCTTCCCTTCAGAGGCAAACCTTTCAGCACATCTCTTGTTTTACATGCATATTTGCGTGCATAAAATATTTATGACGAGACCAAATGTCTCTCTTTAAAGTTGCTGTAAAGGGGGAAGCCATGCTTCAATTCACAGATAATCTTCAAAAGTCATTTCAAAATTAAATTTTTGAACGGCAGTCTAAGGAAAGTTGCAGTCAGCCTAGAGAGAGGTCAAATAACGAGTTCCCCTCCCAGAAGAAGCAGTGATCACTAAGTAACTTGACATATATTTACATGCTGGTGGTTACTTTTCAGTAACCTGTCCCTCTGGCACATCTACGTACATCCCTCTCTCCCATGTGGCCAGCCTCAGGCATCACATAATTGCTCATTCTGTGGCTAAAGCCTCACCTGGAGATGCCCATCATAGCATCCCAGGACCTCTCCTGCCCTCAGATACACACCTGTGGCCTTCCCTACCTTCTCCCTGCTTGGATTTTCACACCTCAGGCAGCAACACTTTTGTCTGGTGGTTTTACATCCCCCTCAGGGCAAAGTGGTGTGGCTCCATTAATGTGGGCACGTCCAGTAATGGCCTGTGTGGGCATTGTAACAATATTGGCAACAATGACCAGTGCAATAGGACTTAGGTTTTTTCAAGTGATCTTAGTGCTTCTACAGTCTAAAGGGAGGAACAATTTATTATCCATAACAAAGGTATGGCAGTGCTAAATGTCCACCAAACTGACTATGTGCCAGCTTTTTAATTGCAGGAATACTATGGTTTTAGCCATCACAAAACATAAAGGCTAACCTCGCTTAAAAAATCTAATTTTATCTTCTTATTTGCCAGTGGAATACAATCTGTTTAAGTTAACATTCACATGTGTTTAATCAAATTACACAGAACAAGGAACAAAAAGATGATAGGATTGAACTGGGTTTGTTGAAAACAGAAAGCACTTGGCTGACTTAATGTATTCCTCTTTGTTAATATTTGAACTTCATATAGCATTCTCAATAGAAATTAGGACATTAAAATTTTTGTTGTTCTACAATATCCCAGCAAGTGCTAGACATTTTGAGGATGACATAAAGATGACGTCCCAGTCCTGGAGTGTTGAGCATCTAAACAGGCGAAAGCCTGATTAAAACTGGGGAGTCAAAGTGACCGAGTCTGGAGATTACCATACCTTTAGTTTCTCAGGGGATTTATAAGGGAAGATGGTCACATGTTTCTGTGCATGAGTACACACACCTGCATGCACACAAGCACATCGTGCAATGTGTTCTGCTTTCAGGTGTCCTCTGGGAAGAGGATCTGTGTTTCCAGTGACTGTACAGGGGATAGGGCTGGAGCACCAGAGGGCCTGGGATTGCTGACAGGATCACAGTGACAGGCACCACTGGAGAAGGACTGGACAGTGAAATGTGCTGCCAGTGTGTCACCCAGGTGCAATGGTGAGCGCAGCCAAGAAGTCAGAGCAAACCCACATACCCCAGGAACTGCAGAGGCAACAATGGTTGTGTGTGTGCAGCTCTGTGAGCTGTAGAAGAGAGCCCAGCAAGTAGTTTCCCTTCTGCAGACAGGGATACTCCCACTGTTCGTGTTTATTTACACCAAACGGGTGTGATGAATATTTTACATCCCATTCAGGTTCGTCCCATCTGCCCTTGTCAGTGTTTCCCGTGGTGCAGCACATGTCTCCAGGCAGCTGCAGAAATGAGCAGCAGGACGTGTCCTCAGCAGCACTGCTGGGCTGATTACTGCTTCTGAGGCAAACAGGCTCCACAGCTATTCTTATTACCACACTCCTTTTTCATCTCTGAGGGAAAATCAGCTGTATTTCTTCCTTGTTTTGGTTTGTTCCTTTTTTTTTTTTATTACTTAG
Organism: Mystacornis crossleyi; assembly: GCA_013400655.1. Classification (NCBI taxonomy): domain Eukaryota; kingdom Metazoa; phylum Chordata; class Aves; order Passeriformes; family Timaliidae; genus Mystacornis; species Mystacornis crossleyi. The sequence goes on from VYZQ01000081.1 coordinate 40,121, forward strand.
TACACTACAGTCAGTGAATAGACCCAGAGGGATGCTTCTCCTCAGGGAACGTATTGAGTGTGCACACATGGACTGTACAAGAAGCCCTGGCACTTTTGTTGTGCTAGCTGGGGAATGCTGGGGTTCTCCACCAGCAGAGAGAGTGGTGCCTGAACTTGGACCTTTTCTGGGGCTGGAGATGCCTTTATACATCTGAGCTTTGGTGCCCCAGACAGTTGGCTGCATGCTGTAGGAGGACCCTTCTGGTCCCATGACTCTTCAGTTCTGTGCAGGGTCTTGGCTTCCCCAAGAGTAGAGAAAGCTATTTTTCCCCTTCATCTGGTGTACTGTGTCAGCTGGCACATGGGACATTCTTCCTGTGCCTGGCATAGGCACCGTGCTTGAGCTGAACCTTAGCTTGGGGGACTGGTCTGACCACAAGATGGTTAAGTAGTGATCCCTTCAGCAGCTGAAGTGGGCTGCATTTCTGGAAATGGCTTTTGAAGCTTCTTGGAAAAACTTGTGTAATGTTGAGCTGTCTGCTTTAAGCTGCCTCACACCTCCTGCCAGGCAGGAGGTAAGCACCAAGGCAGGTCTTCTGATAGGCAAAGCTCCCCAGCCCTCTGGAGAGGCAACAACAAGCCACAGATAACTTGCACGTTAGGGAAAGATATGCTTGATAGGTGTAAGTGTCTGCAGAGTTATTCTGCCCTGGAAAGTAGAAGGAAAATGTTTAGGAGGGACTGGATGTTGTCCAGATATTCTTGCATTTCCAGTGGGATCCGTGTTGCAAAACAAAAAGGTTTGGGTATTTCTTTCTGCTCTGACTATAAAAAACAGCGATCACCTCTTGATTTGGTGGAAGCTTCCAGATATTTGGTCTGATTTTTTTGCTTTCACCTCTTGCTAACTGGTATTCTTGAAAACAACCACATTACAAAGGAGCATAACACACTCAAGGTGATGGCTAAATACATGAAAAGGATTAATTTAGAAATAAGCACAAAACAGTTGGATATATGCCATATATTTCTGTAGGTGCCATACATAGGACTATAATGCTTGAGCTTCTTTCCCATAGTCTTGGAATATCTTCTGTTTCATGTAAAACCTAATTTTGCCAGCCTTTAGTTGAAATGAAATACTAGAAGTCACTGAGTGTTAGATGCACTTTAAAAAATGTTTTTCTTTCCCCTGCCCCAAAGGCATTTTTAAATGTCATCTGTAGAAAGACTTCAGATTATTTACTCTTTTCTCTCACCACTGCAATACTCCTAAACTAGAACGCTCTGCTGGTATAACTCCCTGTCTCTCCAAAATTACTGTCATCGTCCCAGGGGGTGAGAGTGTAAATATCACAAGACCTCTTATGTAGATCCATCAGCAGATACATTCTGAGCTGACACACAAGAGGGATTTTGCAGCAATGTAGTGGAACTTTCCCTGTTGATCAAAATTCCGGGCAGATGTGAGGTTGTTCCAGTGCAAAGCAAGGCTTGAAAATACAGATAGACTATGATTATTATTTCACCTTATGTGTTTCAAGACTGTGTGCCACATCTGCAGAAACCTCTCAGATAGACATGCTCACAGAAATGCAGCACTTCCTTTATAAGTGAAGTTCTGATTTGATCTTCAGATTCTCAATTACAATTTCATATCCCCATTGCAGTCCGTGTGGGTTGTGGTTACAGATTTTAGCAGCTGGAACTGTGGTCTGGCCATCAGCCGGAAGGGAGTAACCCCAGGAGTAATTAGAGTTTCTGGTGTCAGCACAAATCAATGTGAGCTCCTACTGTGAACATGTGTTATGAAAAACTGTCAAGATCTTTAGGTGAGTAAGCAGAGATGCAGCAAGAAATAAGAGAGTGATAACACCTGCACATTCAGCGCTGGGGATATTCTGATATTCTGATACTGAATATATGATATTTAGCCCTGGTGCTCACACATCTTCAGAAAACAATGAAACAATAGAGAGGAAACAGAGAAGAGCAATAAGGAGCTCTGAGATCTGGAAAAATGCCTTTTTGTGAGAGACAGTAGAAAACAATTGATTTCCTTTATGAAAAAGTTAAAGTGGCTTGAGTCCAGAGCAGAAGAATCCTCATAAGAAGGTAGTGCTGTGGTACCAGAAAGCACTTACCTCAAGCAGGGGAAAGTTTAGCTGGAAGCAGAAGCTTTGCAGCTTCAACATGAAGGAAGCACAGACTTTTAGGACTAGAGATGATCAGTTATCAGAAGAAGCCACTGTGAGAAGAGAAAGCAGATCCACACCTTCATGTCAGCTGTTTACCAATGGATGCCTTTGTAGAGGGGATGTTTTCATCAAATGTAGTCATAGAACAGCAACTGTGTAAAATATCATGTCCTGTGATACAAAAATCGTGTTATTTGATTGAACCTTCCCTTCGTCCTTTGCCCTTAAAGTCTACTAAGATCTGTAGGTAGCAAGAGTATCTGGACATTTAATATTTGGTGGTGCAATACGTGTTAGAGGGGAGATGCCTATTTTAAGGTTGGAAGCCTTTTTCAGATAGATGTCAGGATGAGTTTTCCATGCAGAACAGCTTTTCATCACACTCTCTAATGCAGGGTTACTTGCATCTTCTTCTGAATTTTCTGGCAATAATCACGGCTAGATGCAGGATCTAAATTAGACGGACCATGACTCAAAGATATATATATATAAAAATGGTAATTATTGTGTTTCAAGGACATTTTTGCTATCCTTTCAAGTGGAGAGTACATCTCCTTGATACTCCTTCTATGTCCTCACAGCAATCCAAGAGTGTGTAGCTGCACTTTTGAGTCATATGCCCAAAGTGCAACCTGTCTCTCCCTTAACCTCCCTTTCAGGTCTGAGCTAGCTGGTTCCAGACACGAACTCTAAAAGGTTTCAGCTGCAATCCTCCCAAAATCCCTGGGCCTTGCTCTCACCCTTGAGGTCTGATTCACATGCAGCTTCCAACAATCACTCTCACACATCATAACTTCAGAAGGTGGTGGTGTGGTTATTTTAATGATTTGAAAACTGTTTATTATGGCTTCATCTTAAAACCAGCTCCAACTATAGAGGAGTTCGTATAAATGATGCATTTCTAAAATGAGTTCTGAAAATCATCTGAGCTAGATTTTCTTTGTATAAAAACATCCCAAGTCCCCCAATAGTTTGAATTCTCATTCATAGTAGTAAGTACTGTTCTTCTCAGCAGAGCACTGAGAATCTTTCCTATAGGATAAACTTGGTCCATGTAAAGCCACTGGAATTTTTTGCAGCTGAAATTGCTGTCGCAGGATGTCAACACTTGTCCCTTGCTCTGCTTGGCCTCAAAATACAGCAGCTTGAAGTTGTCATTGGCTTTAGCCCAGGGTAACTTGGGAGTGGAAGAGAGGCGATTACCTGTTTCTTGGGAGAAGGGAACATTTCTCTGCAAAGTTGATTTAAGAAAATGACCATCTGCTTCCAGCTAGTCAGAGGTTTGGAATTTAGATATAGCCTTGCAGGGGATGTATTCCTGGGTAGAGGGCAGGTGAGGAGTTCAGTGAAAACATGCATTTTTCCTTGTGATCTTGGTGCATAAATGATACTTCATATGAGGAATCGTGACTTCCCTGACAGCGAGAGCTAGTTCATTTGGAATGCTTTCTTTGTACTGTTCCAGACATCAAGAACTAGAAAACAGTAATAAAGCATTGTTCTCGCATGAATTTTAATGTATGGCCTTGCAAACTACTGCCACTAAAATAAATGTAAGGCTACACTACCAGAAATAACAAAACACTGAAGGAATTCTGTTTAGACCCTCACATTCTTTTTATAGGTGAACTGAATTTAAAAAGGAGTCATCTGGCTGGGTTCTCTCACTTGAGAATCAGAGGACATGTAGTCCGTGTTAATTTGTTAAATTCTGGAGTAAACATTCTATTTATCCAAATATGCAATAGCTTAATTGTATAGTTCAAAAACTATATTAAAAAATGTTTGCTTCCATATAAGTTGCCTGAGGATCATTAAAAGCTCATGTTACTGAGTAATGCACAAAATGTGAAACCTCACTGTAAATCCAAGGGAAATTGCCATTCTGGGGCCATCTGGCATGACTTTCAGCTCTAGCTGAATCATCTCACTGAAACTCATTACTGACTGCTCATGTCTTCAGAAATCCCCAAATCACTGTATTATATTTTCCGAATTATTTTTTTTAAGTTATACAAGAACAAAAATAACAGCCCCAATCTGGAAAATAATGAACCAAGTGTGTATGTCTGAAGAGCAGTATGGAGAACTGTGTTGCTAACGAGAGAGCTGCATCAGAGAAAACTTCTAATGCACCTCCAAAAAAGGAAAGTGAACTATAATAGTGAATGTATTTGCTTTTCTTATTTCCTTGGGCCACTGTAGTTTTCAGTCTGACAAGATTAGGGCTCAGGGGCTTGGGACAGGATTCTCCTCCTAGCTGACAGCAGAGTGTGGACTCCATTCCTTGTACTGAGGAAGTTGGCCCTGCCCTAGCAAAGTTGACTCTCACCAAATTCACCACTTTATCCCTGCTTTAGTTTAACCCCCGTCTTATTCAGTGCCCAAACAGTTGTGTGACTATGAGGAAGGAAGCTGGGACAAAACAAGTGATCAGGAGAGGGGAAGATTAAAACACTTCCTTTGACAGCAGCAGGCATCTTCACTGGTTTCAAGCACCCGCAGAAATACAATGCGACTGGCAGTTTCAATAAGTGAAATTGGAAAGACAATTTAGGACTAGTCGAGACCGTTTCCAAATAATACTGCTTGCAGAATTGAAGAATTAACAATACTAACAATAAATCAATTTCAGTATTTGAGGCCAGTGTTTGGCTTACTGGAAAATAAATTCAGTCTCCCCACTTGTCTGCAGCTCCATCAGTATACTCAGTTTCTCTCTGGTAGATATCAAAATGCTGACAAACTCCGCCTGCATGTTCTGTCACACCATCTGAGACAGCGTTTGAAGAGAGTACATGCAGAGAAATAGGTTGTGATACTCGCATAAGCTGTGCTCGATGTCCCTTCTCCTTGCCTTGCTCCGCCATCTTTGGCAGGCCATGCAATCATTTCTGAGCCTCCTGTTCCAAATGCATTACTGGGATAGCATTGCCCTACCCTACCTCTGCACTGCCTTAGACAAAATCCTGCCCCCACTGAATGCCAACCAGGATTCTCCTCACGCCATCCTTTGGAGGTGCTTAATGTCGGTGTCACGGTCGCCTCCCGCTGTTGACTGCAGAGAATGCCAGGAGGCGGCAGCTGCCGATAGCCTGACTTATCCATCACTCTCCAGAGCTGAGACATCACAGAAGTTGCAGTGTCTCAGCTATGCACCAGGCCATCTGAATCTGACCGTCACGTCTCTCCTCATTCCTGCAGTCTCCTGTTCCTCATCTCCCTTCACCACTGCACATCCCTTTGTCCTCTGGAATGCCATCTGCAGAACAATCTTTCCTTTCTCCTTAGTTTCGTCTCCTTTTTTGAATCTGTACTTCTGTTTCTTTAGCACGGCAAGCAGTTTTTGAACTTCTGGTATGCCCCACCTCAGCCTTCTCTCCCCATTATCTCTCTCTGTATCCCCACGGATCTGTCTTCAGTCTCCTTGGTCCTCACCTCTAACAACTGTCTCCTTCAGCTTTCTCCTTGTTTCCTATGTTTATTTCCATAAGCACTGGATACTGCCTTACCAACTTACTCCTGGAGCTGGCAGTCCTCTTGCCAACAAATTTGCATCCTTTCATGTTTCCTGTACTGTCTTTTGCTGCTCATGCCCTCAGAGTGTTATCTGTTCGAATTAAATTAAGTATTTGTTTGACATACTTCACATGCTATGCCCCTCAGCAAGCCTTTCCGGTGTTTCATAAAGGATGAATAATGTGCAGTTCACTTGAGGATGCTCCTGCTCTGTGACACACACAGCACTGCGTTACTACCTTCATCTCACAGAGCTTTTCCCGAGACTTTGGTTCTGCTTTTCCTTCTCCATGGATCTCCATCTTCACATTTTGCCATATCTTGACACTGTGAAAGTCCAAGGAAAGCACTATTTCTCTCCCAGGAAAGTTAGCCAGCCTCCATAAAACAGGGAAACAGCAGATACTAATGGTTAGGAATGCAAACCTTCTTATATATGTTAGAATATAAGTAGATAACCCTGATGAAATGATTTGTTGTTTATCCTCTACAGAGCAGAGTGTATGCACTCATACATAAAGACCATTATGGAGCTAAAGAAAATAATGTGCCCCATTTGGGGACCATAGTGAATTACAAAATATGGCTAATTTATCCCTACCTCTCCCAGTTTAGTTCAGATAGATGTAAAATATTAAAATTGCTTGGACAGTAAATAGGAATTGTATTATAGGCATCATGGAGGAAAGCACTGATTCTGTCACTATAGGAAAAATTGCTGCCCATGGTGCCTCTTTACCATTAGAAAAGGTTGTGTATCGACTAAACAACTCCCATGGGACATTTAGGAACATGTAGATATCCTCCTTGGCTTTTAATTACTCAGTCCCTTTACCCTGTGAGGTGCTAACTACATTGTGTTCCACTGAAGTCAATAAATACTGCAAAACATACCCTGTTAAGCTGCTTGTTTTGTGCAAACACTGTTTTAAAATCTAATTTTATCAGACTTCTTTCTTCTTATATTTGTTGCTAATCCTATACATAAGGAACACCTCTCTTTGTGGAACTTATCTAAACTAACTCAAAATACAGATTTTCTCTTTCCAGTAATGAAACAAAACTACAACTTTTATGAAAAGTGTGGTTTTAACTAACAGTGCAGGTTTTCCCAGCCCATGCTGATCTCTGTCTTATCCACAGACTTCTTCATTCTGCCTTGAAGGACAATGTGAGCCAGATCTGTTGGGACAGAGCTCCATGCAAAGCATTTTGCAGAGGCACATTCACATTCTGGGTGTGGACCATCAGCAAAATGCATAGCAGTATATTGGTGACAATGCACAGACAAGCAGTACTGCATGGATAGGAAAGGCTAGCAAAGTTCATTCTGGGTCATCAAATCCAGTCCCTCCCTGCTGCCAAACCCTATAACTTCTTCCCTAAAATGATCAAATTTCAGCTTGAAAGTCATGGTATTTTCCTCTGTTTCTACCAGAGGACTGTTTCAGAATCTCTTGTGACTTAGGTGCGCCCAGGTTTACACCCTTTTATTCTTACATAAATACATTTTTTGACCTCGAAGTACTTCTGCCTCTCTTAGTGTTGTCCTCCCTGTATTTACAGAAAGCTGTCATTGCCAACTCAACTGTTGTTTTCTTAGAAGAAGCAGATGTGTATTTACATGGCACCCCTCCGGTGGTGTGGGCTATATACTCCCTGCCTCAGAACTGGTATCCCCAACACACAGGGGAACAGAACTGTGTGAGGTTTCGGGTGAGATACCTCTGTGGTTTTTCTTAAAGCATTTAAACTTCCCTCTTAGTCTTTCCTAGAGCCTGAGGCTGTATTTGCTTTATTCAGAACTGTACCATAGACACAGTTCTTAGTCATCCTATGACTGGATAAGCAACACTTTTTTTGCTCTTATTTCCAGCTGATGACTTTCCATCTTCTACTTGAATTTCCTGTTATTTGTTGCTGTGATTAGGACCTTGGACTGCTCAGTATTCTATATTTCTGATTATGACCATTCCCATAGCCTCAAATAGCATCCAGCTTGACAAGCATGGTGTTTTGACTCGCCCCTTGATGGACAGTGCATCCAGCATCTCATTAGCACTCACTAATATTTGACCAAGGTCAAAAGCAAATGACACATCTTGCCCCAAGGATCGATCTTTGAACAGCTCTGTTCATTGTCTCCACTCAGCCCAATAGTTCCATTTACTGCAACTCCTTCTCCTCACTCCCAAAGGCCTCCTCCCTGCTTAACACTTTTTCAGCAACTCCCAATCTTTCCCAGCCTGATGATCAGTGATGTGGTTGGCACCACATGGTCACTTGGTCCCCAATATGTGGGAGTTAATTACTCTTACCTGAAAGTATCAGTTCTTGTGGGGTACAGAGGCAGCAGTCTGCACTGGTGTGGATCTATCTGCCTTTGATGCTCTGCTTACCAAGGTTTTTTTAAGTATTATTCCTCTCAGTATTTGACCCAAGTGCCACATGGCCTCTGAAATCAGGCAGATGACTCTAGCATTTTAAAATTAGAAATCAATAATTTTAAAACCTTGTTTTTAACCTGCTGTTTAAAGTGCCAGTTCTCATAGAATCTGGGTTTAGGGGGTGTCCTCTCCTCTGATGTGCCTGCTTTGCTCAGTGTTTCGCTCCTGTCTCAGTTATGTTCCTTTCACTTTCTATATCCTTAATTCCTGAGGCATTGCTGCCTTCAGGTGTGTGTTCAAAGTCCTCCACATGGCAACCTACCTGTCAGCATGCTGCACCACACAGACCCCTCCTAAATTCTTCCCTTGTTTGTGTGTTTGACTGAGGAATTGCTCTTTAATATAGTTTCTATTCTCCATTTGCTTTCTCAGCTTGGGTCTTTTCTCACCTTAAGGCTACACACCTTGGCCTGAAAGATGAGGTTTAATTCAAACTGAGTTTGGTCTCACTTTCTCCAAAAGGATCTAAGCTGACCAAAAAGCCCAGCAGCTCTCCCAAGCACATCCTTATCCCTTATCAATCCTAAATTGGCCTCTGGAAAAGGAAAAGAGCTCAATGGGCTCTTGCCAGAAGGACAACAGATGATTTCTGCTTAACTTAAGTTTTACTTAAATATTTTCTCTTCCAGTTTAGTGTTTAAGTGGTACTAAAGTGGTGCATAGACCTTGCTAGCTAATCTTTACCTTAGATTTATAAGCACATGCAAACAGCAAATCCCTCGTTATTAGTGAAGTAATTGAAGAAGATGAGTATTTTAAAAGCATAAGAGAAGGAATAATGACAAGGTTTTATTTTCCCTGCCTGATAGTCAGACATGAATCGAAATACTGTAGTTCTAATAGCCAGCTCTTTTAAGTCTTTTGCCTTTTCCCAGCGTTGTCTTTAATGTAAATTGTTAGAGCAAAATATGTTGTGCCAAAGGCAACAGCCCAGGAAAAGTGATGCTGCTGCAGCTTCATGTCCTGGGTCCTGCAAAGAAAATGTGCTCCCAGTGGGCATACGGATACAGACCGGACATAGGCAACACACCCGCGTGTATGTGCAGGCTAGGGTTAGGGTTAGGTTATGCGGCGTAAATACATATATACATGGCCAAAACAATTACGCCAGCCCTCGAGCATTACAAAAGTCTCTGGGTACATTGCAGAGACCTGTTTTTGCCATTACAAGCAGTCACCGAGATCCAGAGGGTGTTGATCGTCCTCGCGATTTAAATAAACGACTTCAGGGAAAGTCCTTTCAGGGAGATTAGAGCGTCTGGGGAGGCTGGGGAACACCCCCCAGGGCCCGCGGACGAACTGGTGGCCGGTGTCGCAGTCTGGAGCGAGCCGCTGGCCGGCAGCAGCGCTGCGCTCGCCCCGGGGACGCGCCGGCAGCGCCGCGCAGGGCGCGCAGAGCCGCGGGG
>VYZQ01000082.1:3671-14345 GCA_013400655.1 Mystacornis crossleyi
AATATGAAAAGCTGCTATTATGAGTGCCCATTCCCACAGCCATTGGCAATTTTCATATATGTTTTCCAACAAACAAACAAAACAAATAGCAGCCCCATCCATGCCTCCTCTAAATTAGGAGAACAAGTAGTACCAGTTTAGGTCAAAGATAATGTTTGTTTCCAATACTTGTAGTTAGTTAGGTGTCAAAATTTTGGCTGTTGGTTTTGTCTTAGACTAAGCATGCAAAGTCTCAGTGGCTTCACTGAGCTTCTTAAATCTTTAAAGCAGATCTGGAAAGGCTAAAATAAAATTATTGTACTCATGTTTTTCTTTTTCTCGGTAATTCTGTCTCTTTCTAATCAAATTGAGAATATGCCCATGTCAAAAACATTTGTCTAACTCTGGATATTCATTATCTTTTTTTTTTTTTAATGTGAAAGACCTTCTCATTCCCAAAATGCCACTGAGTTATTTTAAAAACAAATGTTCCTCTTTTCTGAGAACTATTTTCTCCCAAAAAGTATGAAGCTGTGTTATCTCTTGGGTCCACTAAATCTCCTTCTGGATGAAAGCTCAGGAATAAGTCAGGTCAGACTTTCATGTCCTTATTCTTTCAACACATCCCAAGAACAAATGCAGTTTGATGGTCCCAGTGAAAGTGGCAGCACTCATTTCTGGAGCACAACAGGCTCTCTTCTGAGCACTGTAGAACATGGGAATCCTCTGCCTTGCACAGAAAAGTCGATTTTACATGGAAATTGAAAAGCTGGAGCGGAGCAGTCAGGATCAAACAGGGAGTTGCTTGATGAATTCTGTAGTCTTAAGACTTACTGGAGTGTTATCTTACAAATGGATTGTGTTTCCCTTCCAAATTCTACTTTGGTGTCTGGCTACTAAGTAAACATCTATGTGATTTGTCTAATAATGCAACCTGAGAATTCCCCCTAGTTTGAAAAAGTCGAGTCCCCGAAGTAAGCCATCTTAAAGATAAAATGAGAAATTGCAAAGTTTCTAGTAAGTTCTAATATTTTATTTTTATACTATCTTTGTATAAATCAGAACAAGTGAATTTTTCTGCTTTTGTGCTGTCTAGAATTAAACCACTTGTCAGTTTATTGCAGGTCTGACTCTGAAATTAGGATTTTTAAATTATTTCCTTTAATTGTTTTTACATATACTCAGCTGAGCTCAGTAAAGACATTTTCCAGGTAATTCAAATAAAATGAAGTCCCCCTTGTTCTGCCTTTTAGAGGAATGAACCTATCAGAGCAACAGGAAGGTATAATTACATTGAATAGGTTGATTGCAAAAAGACTGTCAGCTCTCTGCTTTGTGAGGCCTTTTACTCCTAGGAGCCCACAACCAAATTTACATGTTTCAAATGTTGGGTAAATACCAGCTGAAAATTCAGCAACCATGGACCAGTTATTCCTTTGCAGGTCCTTCCATTCTACAACTGGAAAGTCACATTAGCAATATATTGATAAAATTCTTACATACATTACGCTAAAAACAAGGCCTGCTTGACTCAAGTGTTTGATGCAATAATTTTGCTTAATATAGAACTAATCAAGGCTCCATCTTGACGTGATCCAAGAAAATAACTGTCTTCTAACCATCAGCTCCAATGGCATTAGATAATTATGCTTTCTCTCTTGCACAATGTGTATTTATAGTGTAGCAGATAACTGCACTGGGTATATTCTTGGAAGCCAAGATAAAGCCCTTACTTTTCTGCACAAATAATCTGGTTTTCAAAAGCATTCAGAAGTAAAAATGATGTTAATAAGTGTGTTGAAATAACCTCCAGTGGCAATGCCATAGTAATTTATCAAGTAGGAGTACAAAATGCCTGCATTCACATTTTTATGATTTTCAAAAGGTCCATTTTGACCTCAAAATGTTACTCTTGACTAAAATAACAACCTATGCTGGAGTTTTGCTGAGTCTTCAGAAACTAAGGAAAATTTTAATCTGAACTGAGACAGCCTTCTCAAGTCAGGCATCTGGTTTGTCTGTCTGTTCCCTACAAACAGATAATAATCTGCAAATGCAGTTCATCATCTAGGCTGGAAACCAAAGTGTCCCTAGGCTCTGCAGTTGTTGATTTCAGCTGCCAGGACATCAAAAGAACTGAAAGGTTTGCTGCTTTGAGGTTTGGGGTTTTTTTTCCTTTTGAGGCTTCTTTAAAGAATAAACTGTTACAACAACTCCTTCCTGGCAGAAAAAAAAATGTTAGTGAATGAATTATTTTCTCCTACTCTATTACAATGCTGCAATATTCAGGAGTTAACTATGGTTATATATATATAACTGTGGTTATATATGCTACTAAGGTCTCATATCAACAATATAGTATTCAATATTATGAAATATTTGAAAATATCATGGCTATGGCACTGGTTCTGTTTTTCTTCGTGACAGTGGAACTATTCCTTGCTTAAAAGCTTTAATTTCTTATGCAGGAGGGAATTTCTCCAGGGAAAGTCGCACATGTTAGTTAGAGGGAAGGAAAAATTTGTACTCATAAATTTTAATGTGTAATTTATTTGCTTGTTTCTATGGATTAGTCTGAAGAAAAATGTGCAGGGCAAAAGCCAGCATGGCTTGATTAATGGTCCAAAAGGCCTTTCGGGGATTAGCAATTGGGATGAATTGTTTAAAAACATCTAGAGTCTTAAGAAGGCCTTCTAAACGTTTTAACTTATACCAATACCTATGAAAATTGCATAATAATAACTGTTACCATATGGTGAGTGTAACTGTATGCCAAAGGTCTCTTTCCAATTTGACTTGTTCTGCTTTAACTCTCTTTTGAATACATGGCAGTATATTCTTGTCATGTACAGCAGGAGATGAAATACAAATTGGTCACTGGAGATAAGAGAAATAAAAACATGTGCTACTAACTCCTAGTTCATATCAACAATATTGTACTAAAAAAAAAAGTTATGAAATATTTGAAACTAACGTGGTTATGGCAATGGCACCCCTGTTGTCTACTGCTGATTATAACTGGCTGCGTCCCCCAGAGGTCACTGACTGGAAGGAAAGTGAGATCTACCTCTAAATTCTAAACAAAATTACATTTTAGTTACAGAATTGGCATCATTGGTTTCTCTGACTAAGTAGAGATTAAAGTTTTTTTCCTAGGTTTAAGCATAACTCAGGTTTAAGCACTCACTCAGAGTGAGAATATGCAGTGCGGCTCTATTGGAAAAACCCCACATAGCCTGTCCACCTACCTGGACATGCCACCTCTTACTAGCACAGAGTCTGGTGATTTCAGGACCTCCTGATTACAAACACTGTATTTTTTCAAGTTATATTTAAAAAACAAAATGTACTGTCAAAGACATTGCGGGAAAATAATTAATTTAAACAAATATTTACAGACTGACTGTGTCTCATTCCATTCCTGTAATAGTATCCAACTGTATCTAACTGTAGGGAGCTTTCGGTTTTAGATTAGGAATAAAAGGACTTACAGACAAATTAAAAGAAAGGAAAACCAAACCTGAACTAAGCAAAGAATTTAGGAAAGAACTTTTCCTGTTTTCACATAATCTCTAACCCTAGCTTACTTAAATAAATCTCCAGCAAGGTAAATGAGGAGCTGGGAAAACAACTCAGAATAAATGTACGAATATAGCTTGAGTTTCCAAACTAGAATGATGTGTAGACATCTGAGTTGTTTCTGGCACAGAAGCTCATGAATTATATTTCCTCATAAAGAAATACATGAAGTAATTTGAAATTCTTCCAAGAGAGCTACCAGGTACCATATATGTATTGGAAAAAACTTACATAAATATCTAGCTATGCCACAATCCTAATCCTCAGAACCACATATAACAAACTATATATGATAAAAAAGCAAGTGAAACATAAGAAAAAACTAATGCTGGAAAATAAAATACTAATTTGACCACAGAGGACTAAGAGTATTGCTATTTACTGCATCATTTTCAAACTGAACTGAAGATTTCACATGCAGAAAGGCTTGACTCATCACAGACCATCAACACTGACATTCTGAAGCCCTTTCTCTATGACAGTATCATAAATTCAGGGGAAAAAAATAGTTTCCACAGAGGCAATCCTTCAGCATGGGTAGATGTAGAGCTCTATCAGGCAAAGGAAATCAGCCAAAACACAATTCAAAAAAACTTTAAAAACTCCAACAAACTCACAACTCTTCACTGTGAAGCAAAATCAATAAAAATCACATCAATAAAAGCAGTCCAGAAAAACCCAAGAGGATTTACCTGAATCGTATGAAAATTTGTATAAATGTTGAAAGATGTGATAGTAAACCACAAGGCCCACATACATCTACAGTATTAAGTTAAAAGGGCCAAATAAATTATGAAGCTCAACCTAGGGAAAGCCCAACAAGAGAATTAATAAGACAAATATGCTACAAGAGCATCTTACAAAGAATGAAAAAAAGCTTAGGAAGAGCAGGGCTGGTGTTCATCAGTCTTCAAGCACATTTTCAGCCATAAAAGACTATGTCAGAAAGATATCAAACAGCAAAAAATACATTAAGAAAATACTTGATAGCCTCCTTCTTGGAATACTATATAAGCAGGAAGACTACGATAAAATGGTTTTAAATCAGGGCATATCTGGCAGAGATGAAGTGTACTCAATGCTGACGACAGTAGCACTGATGTCAGAGATGTTCTCTCAGTGTGGCATTTGGCATTGAAAATATAAGTTTTTAAGATGAAGTCATACAGACAAAGTGAGAACAGAGTGAAGCAACAACAGAACGCCACCTGTGTTTTACTAACATCAGTCAGCTAACAGGAAAGTGAAAGAGCACTGTTAGAAAAGGTGAGTTAATAAGCAGTCATAAAAACTTCGCAGAACACCAGATATTTTCTAATTTTGGCACTGTATCTGAGGGCAATGAGTATTAAGACAATTTGCTTCCATGTAGATATGAGAAATGATCAGATGGAAAATCTGTTATGAACTGGAGTTGCATCATTCACTGAATAAAGAAATGTGGTCACTGCAAATCTAGTAACTCAAGACCAAACTAATCTTAGTTTTGAATATAAATCTGAAGAATTGGATTGGAACATCCAATATGGAGACCTTTGGATGTCTCCATAATTTTAAAAGCAAGTGCTAGGGAAAATTAGTAAATATTGAGCAGAGATTAATTTATAACAAATTTATATGTTTATCCTAAAATTCTGTAATTCCAGCATGTGCTGCAGTGAAGCTACAGGGAGTATCACTGCCTGACAGAAAACATGGAAAAGGGTCAGAGAAAGGAACTTCCCATGCAGGAAGATTTGGGGAAACTTAGAGAACATAAATGGGATGAAGAAAGGGGAATAGAAAAGGTATTTTTCCTCTTTTTTCTTAGCTCTTTTCTGATTGTATGGGAGAATCCAGATTCAGACAAAAGCCAAGCCACTGACAATTTTCACAGTCAGGTCTTTGCAGTTGTAGTTACCTTTCATGCCTCGAGGAAAGAAAGAAAGGAGCTGTTACTTCTCACAAGATCTCTCATTACAGCTCTGAAGTATTGGTGATTTTCACGAATGCAGTTTCCTTTCACTTTAACAAATGAGAAATATTGACCTGGGGATTTTGAATCTGCATTTGTTAAGCTGATGATGCTGACAGAATGACTCTCACAGGCTTGCATTTCCATTTAATTCATATGCCTTTTGAATTGGGCCTTTTTCACACATCATATCCTGAATTTAGACCTTGGAAAATTGAATTTCTAGTTGAATTATAGTCGTAAGTGGCACTTTGGAATGCCTATAGAAAGTTCTTTGTTTTTTCTATTGGAGATATGCAGTACTAATTTTTGAAAGTCATTAGGGTTAGCTTATCTTTCTGGAGAACTGTTTTTGAGCATGACAAACACACCCTCCCTCCCCTCTCCCCATGTGAAGCCCAGAAGAGTTGTTTTTGCTGGTGAAGGGGTGGAAGCTGGGCAGGGGAGAACCTGAGCCTGCAGAGACCCTCAGCTAATGGATGGGATCCATCAGGAGACTCAGAGCAGTTCATTGCGGAATGGCACAGGTGGAGCCACAGTCCTCTAAGGCCACCGTGGGACCACAACCTGTTTGTTTTGCCTTCGAGCCTTGAGAAGCTGGAGCCACTGCTGCACTGACAGGGCACTGCTGGGTACGAGTCAGGAGCAGGGGTGCTGGTAAGCCCTTCTTCCACCAGCAGAAGGGCCAGTGCTCCCACCTTCTCCTCCTGCCAGGCAACTGTTTGTGGCTGTTCTTTAGTTTGCCCCTGATCTCTGGCTTTGATTATCATTCTTCCTCCCCTCTCTTTTCAGCAGGAACCAACAGGTCTGGGTCCTTGTTCCACAGACTTGGAGCAGGAAAACTAAAATGAAATGGTGTCTGCACAGCTGAGAGGCCCTGAGCTGGAACTGTGAGCAGAAATTGTGTCTGTGAATGCACTGCAGACAAGGCCTGGCCAGGCTTGGGCCAGAATGGGCCAGCCACGTACACAACCTGCTGGTGTACACCCTCCTAAAATGATCCCAGCCTGGACTAAGCTTTATGCCCAGCCAGGTCAGAGCAGCAATAGAAGCACTTTCAAAAATCACCTCCATCCATACCAACACACTGCTATAAGGTGAGTTACAACTTCTCCCCATGCCCAGAGAAGCTATTGATGCCCCATCTCTGGAAGAGTTCAAGGCCAGGCTGGATGGAGCCCTGAGCAACCTGGTGTAGTGGAGGCCACCTTTCTCTGGGGAACGGGGGTTGGACCTGGGTGATCTTGAAGGTCCCTTCCAATTCAAGTGTTTCTATGCTTTCTGTGATTCCATGAAACCAATGTATCGTTGTTTACATTTCTCACAGAGCAAAGTAGAAGAGCACAATCCTGCTTTGAACCGTGTTGGAGTAAGTCTGAGGTGGTACCACAACCTCTCCTGGAGCCATTCCAGCATCACCTGCATAACCCTGTGCCCAGAGCTGGGTGGAATCACTTGAGTGTGCTGCCTAGAAAACCAGAGATCTTGTTTGTATTTTATTTGGGCTTTGAGTCTCTGTACTGCTGCTGCCAGGCCTAAGTACATCAGTTCTTGCTTTGTTTAAAAAAAAAAAAAAAAAAAAAAAAAAAAAAAAGANAAAAAAAAAAAAAAAAAAAAAAGTAATCTAGTGTTTCACTTCTTAGTGCTGGGAGAATTATGGAGTAACTATAAATATATATACCCTGCTCCAAGGCTAAGTCCCTTCTGAACATGATCACCCTTGAAAAATGTGAGTTCCCAGTGCTTTTAGACCATAAATATGTCACGATGCATCCTTTTTCTCACTTTCTGCTATATGAGTTGAATGTGAAAGCATTACTTTTTCAATCTGCCTTTTTCCAATATGGAAAGACATTTCTGGATATACATTTATTTATTTATTCATTTGATTGAATGAAAATTCATTCTCTCGTTCTTGATATATGGTTTATTTTATGATTGAGGTTACCATAATGGGAATTTTTGAAAAGTTTTTCTTTCTTCCTGATAGCTTTTTTGACTTTTTTCTCTGTGAAAAAATTACTTTTTAGTTGAGTGAATTCTTTAATTTTTACTGTCTTTTCCCTTTTTTTAAAGTGACGTGAGGGAGAAGGAATTCAAAGGAAGAAATATCAGTTTAGACAGCAAAAAAATTTTTCAAAATGTTGCTGAGCTACCATGACTGTATCTACCATATTTCTGTTATTATCTGTTCATAGCTCCTGAGCAGCTTGCCTGAAGGTTGAGAGCTTGATGGCCTTGACAGCTATGGCCTGGCTCAGGTATGGTTCTTAGAGATGAGCAAGTCAATCTTTTTCTCTCAGCTGCAACTTGTTCCTTCTGCTTGTTCCTGTATAAATTCAGATCTTTAGATTAGAAGATGAAGGAAGGAGAGAACTCGACTCAGATGAGCTACTTCTAAAGGCTGATCTGAGTTACAGTTCCAGGAAAAAAAGACTTTTTTTTCCATATGTTAGAGTAGGTATTCTAGATCTGCTAAAAAAAAATCAGGGAAAGGGATCAATCAGTACTAGGATTCACATCCAAAACTTTGCTATGAGCTCAAAAACTGAAGGTTTAGAGACAATAGAAAACAACTTATGTTGCTCTGCAATATTGTCACACAGCTTTGGGCCATTTCTAATGTACATCATATGGAGATGCCATTTTTAGCAAAAAACTGCAAAAGGATTTTTGTCATGCAGCTAACATTCTAGGCTTTCTGAAAGCAAAATCCTTCTTTATCTTAAGCAAATAAATCTAAATTAAGTTCAAACAAAAAGAAAGTTTGCATATATAATAGATTATTTGTACAGTATTTTTTATATATAACCTATATGTTTTTTATATATAACCTATGTATTTTTATATATAGACATTAATGCACAGGACAAAAGAATCTTGACATTCTGAGCCACTTAGCCTAGGAAATCAGTAAGATCCTAGGCAACAAAGCAAACCATGCTGGCTGGGTCTCATGAGTTGATGTAGGATCTCCTTGTCCTGCTCTCTGAAGGAACTCAATAAGTAGATAGGGTAGTTCTCATATCCAAACAAACAGCAAACACTCAGGAAAAAATCAGTGCAAAGTTAGCTGCTTCCTAAATTATTAGATATGTTTTAAGAATTTTCTCATATCAATCTTATATTTTGATGGGAGACTGGCCCATCTCCTGTGTGTTATGATTTTGAGAATAATAGACGAGACTAAGCAATAACTAAAAATATAGGGGAAGTAAATATTTTCAGTATGGAGCACTGGACATGATGAATTGGTTAAATGAGTACAAGAAAGCAAATAAATAAGTTAAAGTTAGTAATAGGCAGCTGCAGGCCAAAGGCTTGCCCAGTTTCTGAGGAGTGGAAAGATGAAAGACAGCAGAAACTTTATTCATGTTCTGTATGTTTGTGTTTCCCTCCGAGAGGCTTATGAAGAGTGTTAAGAGAAAGGAATATATTCATACATCCTATATTGTCCACAGTTCTCTTGACAGTGTGGATAACTGGCAGAAGCCAAGAGCTTTAGGAGCTTTTGCTTTCTGCTCTGTGCCCCACAACTCTGACCTTCTGTCTTTGCATCAATATGGCAAAATCTGTGATCTTCTTATAAATCTCCTTCAAAAAAATTTTGGTTATGTATCTCAAAACATAGCACCCAAATGAAGTTTATCCACTCAAAGTGCAAGAAAGCTCTTTGGTTTACACCAGGGTAATTGTTGTGGTTTGACGCTGGTTTAAATGCCAAACACATGAAATTTAATTATATGCATAAGGGGAATATGGATTTATTGAGGAAAACGTAAAGGAACTTCCGGGTAAAATAAGGTCTACGCTTAAACAGTTGCAACATAAAGAAAAGTTTATTACTAATAGAATGAAAAGTGAAAAGGACTTCTCTATAAATATGCAATTGCAAAGATTATTGCATAAATATTTTGCAAATATTGCAAAAAACCCTCTCATTGGGTTAGCAACTTATCCATCAACCAGTTTCAACCTACCACAGTAATTCAGAGCCAAATTCAGCCAGTGTTTTGAGCATTTATTTTGCTTATTTTTCCTGCTTTTTGGCAAGGTCCATCATAGTCTGTTTAGTTAATGTAGCCTTGGTAACAGAAGATGTTGCTTCATCTGTTTTCTGTAGAAGGTTGGTGGTATTCAGGGATTTAAACATGGATAGATTTACTATGAAGCACTGGTGAATTTGTAAAAGCAAAATGTGAACTGGATACTCTGCTTCTCCAGTAGTGATTGCCAACAAAACTTTGAAAAATAATAAAAATCTACGGTAGTAGTCCTTACCTAAAGCAAATATCTGAGTTATACCATTGCTTGTCTCATGAAAGATGTTGGGAGTTCCAGGGCACACAGCCCTGTTTACTGAAAAACATAGCCCAAGGAAAATGCAGCCACACAAACTGTCGTCAATCTTTGTGTTCACAAAATAGAGGCAAAAATTTTAATTAAATTAAAATTTTAAAATAATTTTTAAAAAAAGGCAAGAATTAGTCAGAGTTCTGATTCAGCCAAGTTTCCCATGTAATTAGAACATCCAGAAATTTCCCAGGAGGGTTCAGGCTCTTCCTTCCTTCCTTACACAGGAATAAGTGGCAGTACAGCTGTGGTTTGGTGCCTGGGCAGCAGAGCAATTGATATTAATGCCATTGTTGTACATTGTGATTGGAATTCATCTACTTCTTTGTCTTTTGCAGATAGGAAGTTTGTTTCCCTATGTCATGGGTTAGCACAGCTTGGAGTTGTAGTTAAGGAAAAGGAAATATTCCACCAGCCAAGGAAGTGATGTTTGTTGCAAAAAGTTGTTGTAACTTCCTTCAGAACTTGCTAGAACCAATCAATGTACTAAGTTGAATATTGACAGCTCTATTAAGCCGCTCAGAAGCTATTAGGCTTCTGTAAAGACATCATTTAAAGATAGATAAGGCAGGAATCTCTCTCTTGTTTTTCCGGTCTCCGGCCAGGTAACTTGGGCCAGACTAGCTCGGGCCTGCGGGCTGGGCTGGGACTGGCCCACTTGGCCGGTGGGGAACGGGGCCATGGCCCTTCTCTTTTTTGGCCCTGGCGGGGCCAGGCCACAGCCTGCGACTCCATGTGGGCCGGTCTCTCCCAGCACGGCCGGGCTGGGCCCTGGCTGCTGGGCCTGGCCAGGACCGGGCCACAGCCCG
>VYZQ01000082.1:14386-35107 GCA_013400655.1 Mystacornis crossleyi
CCATCACAACGTGTGGGGGTAGAATCTGTTTATCACAAGATTTGACCCCAGTGGAAGCTGAGGTGAGCCTGACCAGAAATGAGTGGACATCTCACTGTGAATGGTCCAAAGGCCCCATGCATTTTGGGCATAAACTTCCTCTGAGGTGGGTATTTCAGAGACCCAATGGACTCAGGTGGGCTTTTGGAATAGCTGCTGTGGAGACAGAGAGCATTAAGCAATTGAACACTTTGCCTGAACTATCAGAAAATCTCCGTTCCTCAAGATGAAGATGATCCTAGAGATAGATTAAGCGAACCTTTGCTCTTGAACAGCTCATTCTTAAAATAATACCCCATTAGCTACAAGTGAACCCTCGAAACAGTTGTGGCGAAAACTGTAATCAAGGGTAGGGACTCACACATGCCAACAGAAAACCATCCTGAGCGGCTGTTGCGCTGTGATGTTGATGCCATGAGAAAACTGTTCTTGTGGGAAAGCTCCGTAGCATGGACAAAAGAGACTCCTCTCCCTAAATGAACTGATGAAAGACTATTTTAGAGTGGTAAACTCACTAAAATAATTTCCAGTTCATGTCTTTATGTTATAAGTGAAAGGTGGGAGGAGGATGAGGGGAAGAGAGGTGTTCTGAAGGTTTATACTGACCAAGTTCATAGTCCGTTATCCTTTGTGTGAGTTGGGTAAAAGGGGAAGGTGCTGGAGGATAAAAGGGGGTTTTTGCTTTAATTCCTTGTTATTCCTTTTTACTTTCAGTTCTAGCAATAAACTTCTTTATATTCTTTGAAGTTTGGTGCCTGCTTTGCATTCCTCCCTATCCTTATCTCACAAAAGGTAAAGAATGCGAACCCACGACACCCTATATGCATCAGAATGGGAAAATTAAAACCTCCTCTCTCCAGCAACACTAAATGAGGTCCCAGAATGTCAGTGCTGAGGTCTATGTCTGCATAGAGTCCAATCCTCTTGCCCTTGTAGGACTGCTCAGACTTATATTAACGCTGTCACTGAAGAAGATTTTGGGTGGCTAGGAAATCTCTTTATTTTTTTCTTAACAAGTTTTGATCAAATGGAGGACCGGATATGCTTAAGACAGAATTTTAAATTTTTTTTTTTTTTCTGCTGTCTGAAATGAAATTCTGCTTCATCTGCTTGCATGTCTGGTCCTTGCTGTGACTCATATTTGGTGTAATACTCCCATATTGGCAAAAATTCCTTTGTTATCCAAAATACTTTGATATTGGCATAGGCATTTTCACGTTCAAAAATAGAGGGCTAGAGCACACTACTCCGACAGGACTGTGAATGGAAATTGAGCACAATTAAAGCCAGAACCAAAACATAGATAGCAACTGAATAGATGTGATATTCTTTTTGTAAGTTTGTGCAACTAAATTAAAGTCACTCCATTAGCTCTTTTTTCCCTTATATTAAAATATTTTTATTTACAAAAATTGAGAGTCAAGATTTTATAGTAAAAAAAAAAAAAAAAGTAGGTTAAACCCTTGTAATCAGAATCTAAATGCAATTTTGATATTGGTCAGAACACTACCTGGAACATATGAAGTATTTTTGTAAATTAGTAGTTAGAGTTCGCCTCACTCAGTAACCATTTTTTAAAAAGTAAGCAGGACGTCTAAGAATCCTCTATCTCAGTAGTGGGTCAAAGGCACCCCCTGAAGAGAAATAGACATCCCAGACTGTTGGGATAAGCTGATTTTTCCTTTCTGTCTGTTTCCATAAATTACTGAAAAAAGGTGACTCAAAAGGTTTCACTCAAATACTTTCCTCTCAGGTGAAGTGAATCCCATTTAAGATCAATAAATTCAGAGAAATACTGAAGCAGAAAGAAACCCAAACCAGGCATTCTGCAACGCAGGGCATTTGTGTGCCTTCCCACAAGTCAAATTATGGTTTGGATAATAAATGTGCCTATAAATATCAAGTAACTATGGGAATTTTTAAAGAGTGTATGTTGCTGGAAGGATAAATAGGGACTGACTGTCAGTGCTGGTGAGATGGTAATCTTTCTCACAGCAAAATGTTTGTAAGTTGCTATTTACAAATGAAATAGCGTGGAGGAAAATATTTAAGAGTGAAATATAGTAAAAATTGGATTGAAGTGATATGGTTATCACACTGGGTAGGTTTCAGTAGTGACCAGAAACTAGAGCCCATCAGACCCTGGGAATTCCTGAATGTTCTTTGATAAAGTTCATTTTCACCACACTGCAAATTATTACAACCTTAAAAGGCAATGTAATTCTTGCCTCAGCCTTAAATGACCCTTTCCCCTTACCTAGCCTGTTGGCTGGCCTTATTTCTTCACACCTTCTGGGATAAGAAAATATTCAGAATCTGAAGCTTTAGGGATGCACCTAAAGATTTAGGAACTCAATAGTTAGATACTTTAATTTTGAGCTGCTAAAGCCTGATCCCTGAACAGAGTCCACTGCACTCACCATGCTGCCACAGAGTATGCTCTTGGCACACTCACCATGGAGACCCCTCGAGCAAACCAAAACTAAGGTCTGAAGTTACCTGTAAAACACAACCCACGCTGCAGCACTTTTCAAAGGGCTGGGCAGAGGCGCTCTATATACTCAAGTTCTGTAGTCTACAACCATTCTTTGAAGAATTATGTGTAGGTCACTTTCTTTTTCTTCCTGAGTAAAACTTTTTTTCCTCTCAAAACACAGGAACTTTCCCTGTTTTTACACCTTTGTACTATAGGACACAGAGCCCTAAAAGAGGGAAAGAATTTCAAGCATGTTTTCATCTCAGCAGTTCTGCACCCATCTTTTAGGGAAATGTCCTCTCTGCAAAGCTGTGAGCTGCCCGGTGGAGTGGTGCAAACTACTCCAGCTGAATCTGCTCCAAGACACAGAAAATAGGTAATTAGGAACTATTATATACTTCCATTTTCTCAAATTATATACTTGAGGAAAATGACAAACTTTGGTGCCCCAGGTGGCTTCATCAAAGTTACTGAAAAGAAAAAAGAGAGTAGTTGTAGTAAGATTAAATTAAGCACACTTACATTTCACTTGTTTTGCTACAGTTTAATAATTTTGTATTGTCTTGCCCTTTTTGTTAACAAGAAACATTTTCCACAAATTTGTCTGTTTTTCCACCCAGATTAACTTTTCTCATGAAAGACACCTACTTCTGCTCCCAAACCTTGTCCTTGATACCTTGAATACACTCAGATAAAAGTGTTTTGAAGCCAAGTAATTTGAGGTACAAATTGTACAGAAACAGCTCTGTAGCCACAGGGGTGATGTGTGTGATCTTGCCCTGCCTGTCAGGAGTGTGTATGTATTAAAAGATATATAAGATCTTCATTTTATATTACATCAAATGATATAGGTAAAATATATTTATATTAGCACATTAACTTTTATGTTATGTTAACATTCTGGAGTCCTGGCAAACTTTGAATACCATTAAATGAATCTTTAACCAGTATTTTGTTACTAGAAGTCTGGGAAAATACCATCAGATGATAAGGAAATTTCTCAGTCATTACTTGTTGATATATATAACACTGTTCTGAATTTGTCCAGTGTGAATTAGAAGTCCTTGTGCGAAATGATTTTTTCTCTTTCCTTACCAGGAAACTTCATTGTTTACACAGAGAAAAAGATAAATACCATTTCCCCTTCCTTTCTGTTGTGGGCTTGAAGCTTATCAAAGGATCAGAGAAAATATTAAAAGAAGACTATTGTTCCAGCATTTGCGGTGTATTATTGGCAGGTAAATGCAGAGAACAGGAAAAACCTATAAATTCAGGATAAAACCCACTGCTTTGACACTCTATTCCCTCAAGACATATATTCAAGAGGATTGCTTCTCTCCAAGAAGGATTACAATTTTTCCACTCACATTTTCTGTTTCCTAGGAGTCGCCCATGCTGGGGGCTGTAGCGAGACCTCTCAGCCCCTGAAGGCAGGCTCCGTGTTCAGTGAGATGGTTTCTCATTCCCCTCGCTCTGACCTATGATGTGAAGACACAACATCAAGCATACAGCTCTAGATGCTCAGTTACACAACTCAGTCTGCACACCTGCAGCCAAAAATCATCATACCAGCAGCAGGAATGAACCAGCAATTTCTGGTATCTAATATTTAACAGTTTTACAGAGTATTAATGTAGTCGTCACTGACTGTTTAATAAAATAAAAATAATATACCACATGTAAAACCCAACTTTATTTTGGAATAAAGGATCAGTTCATAAAGTGAATTGCCATATCAAATTCATAAGCAACTTTGAAGTCTACCAAAGTAAATCCTCTTCAGGCACAAACGAAAAATAGACAGCAACAGCAAAAAAAGAAAACTTTCCCCCTAAAAGGCTTGAGAAAATTAAGGTCCTTGATGTTACCTTAAATATAATGAATAAGTCCCAGCAAAAATATGCTTCCAATATGATCTTGTCAATGACGCAAATGTTTTGTACAAATGGTCTTTGGCTGATGGACAATTTATGTTCCATTTTCTGGAATGAGTTTGGCAGGAGCTGATCCTCAGTGGACATTCATTTGGTTCTGCCACTCTCTTACCAACAAACTATTCCACAGAATCCTGAATGTCAGTGTACTAGTGACAATAAAGCCTTTGCATAAGGAAGACTGGTTATATTTCTAGCTAGTTACCATCTATGCCACTGCTAGTTTGTGGTTATGAGATTACCAGACCAGATGTATGAATGGAAAAATTTGTTTCACTCTAGCTCCCTTTAAGAAATTCCTTATCCTAGAAATGAGTCCACAGTTAACTTTATAAAACATTGTTTCCAGGTGTGCTCTTCTTCTCTGCAGGATCTCTGGTATGGCACAGGCCAGCCCTACTCATGTTGTAATGTTGCAAAAAATAGAAAATCCATTACACCCAGAAAGGAGCAGGGTAAACGTGGCCAAAAATCAAAAGCTGGGATGTTTCTTTTTGATTATGGATAATTAAAATGAGCTCTTGAGCACAACAAGAAGGATGTTGAAGTTTACCTGTTTCTTCAAATCCTGGAGCTGGTGATGAGTTGCCTTCCTGTTGCAGTGGGGTTTTCCTGCAACCATCCCTGGAGGCGGCCTTGGCCCATGGAAGAATCAAGGGGACGATATTTGATGTTTTCAGATTTTATTCTTCCAGCTGCACACGGCTGGAGCCTGGCATGGACTCCTACAATGACTCCTCCCGAGAATCATGTGAACACCCACCTAAGTACAGGTTTCCGTGCGGGCTACATTCAAAGTGACCAGTAGGGGAGAGGATTTTGGGTACATATGACCAAGGAGCAGGGAAAGGGAGACCCCGTGCCTCGCCAAGCGTCCACCTATGCCCATCTCCCCCACGGGGAGCACCTCTTCACCTTCTCAGCCTTTCACTGGCTGTGCACACACAGTGACCATAGGTGTGAGTGCTACCTTGAGCTCTTCAGACTCTGCCCAGGCCAGATTTCACTGCAGTTTAAGCCAATTCCTAATCAGAGTACAACTGATGTATTTGAATGGGAATCACTACATTTGGCCAGAACTAGCATGGAAATCAGTTCATTAACATTTTCCAGGCTACGCAAAAGTCGGTAGACAAGAACATTTTTTGTGTAGAGATTCTTGAATTAAATGGATGTGTGAGTCAACATGTTCTTTAACATGGCATTCAAAAAGTTATTTCTTAGACTGTCTTCCAGCTGTTGTATAATATTCTGATTTAATTTATAATATGTGCAACACAAATTCTGTTGACGTCAGTAGTAGTTCATTCCTTCTAATTAGTGCATTATGCTCTTCTCATGTTTAACACAGGAAAGTGGAGGAATGGTTAATTTTTCTAAAATAATTAAGTTGTCATCAAAATATAATGAAGATAAGAAAATTAAACGATCTCTTATGATTCTGAATGAAATTTAAACTGAAAAAAATAGACAACAGTCTACATCTGCGTTTTTTCCCAGAAGTAAATAACCTTATTAAAACAAGAAAAAGACACTTCAGCTGGTGCCTTGAGAAGTGTGTACATCTGTCACATTAAGAGCAATCCCTAAACACTTAAATAAATGAATAATTAAGGATATCATAACTCTTATGCCACCCCCCATAATTATGTCACTTCAGTAATGTATCACTGCGTAAAACAGTAGACTTGGAATGGATTCCTCTGGTGCAGAAGTAAGAGAGTGCTGAAATCTAGCTTAAAGTTACCCTTGTCCCCTATCAGCCCTTCTCCTGAGCCTCAGATCAATGAAATTCACACTGGAATCACCAGAAAAACTCTCAGTGTGGCTAAAATCCCTTGAAATAATGCAGATGTCCTCATATGAAAGACAGGACTGATAGCCCATTACTGTTACTCCGTTCATAGAATGGGTTTTATTGGAAGGGGCCTTAAAGATAACTTTGTTCCATCCCCCCTGTCAGGGGCAGGGGTAATAATTTTAATATCTCAATTAAAAACAAAATAAAAATCAATGTTCTGGATTACTATTACAGGGGAAAAAAAGAAATTAAGCCTGGGAAAAAAAATAAAGCATGAAGATAGTCAGTTAATTTTCAAGAAGTGGATCAGAAACAGCACAGTCACTGCATCCCTCATCGTGCAAAAGCTTCCACTGGTCATTAATTTAATATCTTTTGAAAAGCGTCTTTGATAAAACTGTACATTCGGAAGAAATCTGGTAATGCCAAGACTAAGCCATGGATGCTTCTTTTTATTCAAGCCTATTGGATACATGAAGAATATCTATTTTGCAGAAGAGGATCTGAAAAAGTTTTCTTCAAAATGCATTTCTTTGTCCTAAAATTTAAAAAACCCTACTACTTTTCATTGTTGAGGAAGACAAAATTTCTATCTTCTGGCATGTCCATAGGGATGGTTCCATCTTGCAGATGACAATTCTGAGAGCTGCCAAACCCTGTAATGACAAAAAACCCAATGACTAGGAGCATTATTTGTTTGTCTGACTTTGAAGAACTCAATGATCCATGAACAGACAGAAACAAAAGACTTATTTGCAAGGTACAGCCTTGGGTATATGAAGCTTTTCTGTGCACTCAGTTTCAGGCCCAGTTATTCCAGCATATACAGCTGAGAAATTGCAGCTTATTTTCCAACTTCTAAATAGGGAAAGACTTGGGACCTGATCCAAATCTCAGTGAAGTCAGTGGGCACCTTTCCATAGACTCCAATGGACTTTGAACTGGGATCTTTGTTCCAAACACTGCTAGTAAGCAAAGCTGGGAGAAAGTATTATGAGTAGTTTCTCTACTGAGCATCTTTAGGAAAAAACTCGTCTGTGAGACATGGCTTTGCACGTGTGAGCATGTGGGTGTGTATACAAATTATATACAAACAGAAAATGCATTTTCATAAGCAAACTGCTTTCCTTAAATGACTCCCTCCTGGCCTGGCTGTTTTTGACTGAAAGTATTACAAACAGAGCAGAGCAGATATTTGTATCATTCAGACAAGGATTTCTCTTGGGTCAGCATAACAGCAAACACAATTAAGTCACCTCCTGAATGAAGCATTGGATATGCACAAGCAACCAAAGCTTTCCATGACCCCCCTGTTTTTGTGCCAACTTTTTACATTGACTTCACCCACACTGGCCTTACATACCCTCCTCACCACCAAATGGCCAGTGGCTCCTTGCCATTGCTCCCCTCCCCACCACTGCACCCAAATTCCACCCACCCTTTGGAAATTCTTGCCTGTGTCCTGAAATAGCTGTCTGTTTCTTCAGGATAATTCTAATTATGCAGAAGGAAGGGAAGAATAAAACAAGTTGTAATTTGCCATAAATTCTCAATGGATTTCCATTGAATATGCCCATCTTTCCTCCTTCTAGTCTCCAGTTTAATCTCTTTTATCTGTATCTGCAATACAAGATGTTTGCAAATTCAGACTTAACCTTGTCCAGCCTATTTACTCCTTCTTTCACTGCCACGCTCTCTTGATCACCATAGACTCTAATTATTTTTTGCTCCAGATACTCATCTATGCAAAGAGACAGTTTGAGGACTTTGAATTAACTTAGCAAACCATTTTATTATGCCATAGACACAAAATAAACATTATCCACGCAAGTGATGTGTGAAGAAAACTGGTCCCCAAACTAGCTGTTAAAAAACCCAGCAATAACCACCTCATGTTTTTTTCTTGCTGAGATAGCTGGTAGCTGTAGTAGTTGTAGTGTTGCTGCAAATACATAAGTTTTGAGTTTTAGCCTAAAAGGACATGATGTTTCAGCCTGATTTTTTTATGTAGGAAATATGCACTATAATTCACCAAGGATCTTGACATTTGTCCTGAAAACCCCCAATTTCATCAGCTTCACTGCTGGTTTTCATTTGTAATTTTGTTGTAGAACTAGAGACTGCTCCCATAAGGTTAATAGTCCATTCAGTTCTCCCTCCTAACCCTTTGTAGATTTGCAATTAAATGTGATGGGTATGACTACAATGCAGATGTCTCAATATGGTAAATCAGCCACGTTTAAGGTCTCTCATACGATAGTAACTCCAGTTAAGAGTACCACAACACTACTGAGTAGGCAACAATGCTTCTGCTCAAAACTTAGGAGCAACAGCTCATTTTTATATAGGATTCAGGGAATTAGGTTTGATTGTCTGGTCAGTGGACAGGTTTGGATACTCCTTAGAATTGCATCAGTGCTTCAAATTTGTGTAAAAGTATTTTGATCTTTAAAGAACCTAAGGGGAAAAAACCTTTCTTGACAAACTTTTCTGAGAAAAACCCGACTCCAGCTGAAGTCAATGGGAGAGCTGCCACTGAATTTAATGAGACCAACATTGCACCTCAGGGTCTGTAGATATCTTATAACTCTGCTGGATCTGTTCTTGTTACATCTGATACATTTCTTGTTAGGGAAAACCTAGAAGCTAAAGCACTGGATCATCTCCAGTACAAATTCCCTTTTAGCTTCCAAGCAAGGCATGAAATATGAAAATGAGCATTCCTCTCACCTTCTGGACAGCCTCTGAGCCATCTGTCTGAAAAGCCACTATATGGAAGCTTGAAAACTATCTTTTTTCACAATTAACTTTGCTTATTGCCTGAGAAGCAAGCTTTACTGTTGAGTGCAACCGCAATATTAAGACTTTCTACAGTGAAATCTCCAGTTTTGGGGCAAGATTTTTTTTTCCTTTGAAGCTGAAGGGAATATTCAATACTCTAAACCTTAAGCATGTAGCAGGTGCCTAAATCAGAAAGCCAAGTCCAATGTTTTATCTCTGATGGCTCTAGAAGAAGATGTAAAGCAGGTAAGTTAAGAACCTGCCTCACTTCATTGACTGTAAAATTCACTGTGTTCAAAAAGAAAGGTAAAATCTACTTCCATGCAGGCAACCCAATAAAGAAGCAAATCTTGATGTCATAACACTGATATTAAATACAGATGGTGGTCGGTAAACCATAAACTCTTGAAAAAGTTCAGGTCTGAGAACCAGCCAAAAGTCTGGATAGTTTATGGAGCGATTCAAATCCATTTTATCTGCTAAATTGGGTTAGACAGTCTTGTGAGAACTGGGTTTTTATGATTTTTTCAAAGTTCTTTCTGCCTCTGGATAAGCTGTAAATAGCCTGAGAAAAGGCTTTCTCAGAGAATTTTGGCTATTCGCATTCTAGTCCCAAGAGACCTGGGCCAGTGTGAAAACAAAGATGGAAAAAAATTTTAAGATTGCCCAAAAGCTTGAAGTTGAAAGAGAGGTGCCTTTAAGAAAGTGGAGGGAGAGGAGTAAGATAGATGATGTTTAGAAGTTTTTGACTTGAGATGACTCCCCTAATATAAGAATATAGGATGATAGCCGACAGGACCATAGAAATGTAAGGACAGCCCTCCTCAGACCAGAGATTTGTCTGGCCTGGTATCACCAGCTGCAGAAGCTGAGTTAAAAGCATAAAACTGGACAGGCCCATATTCATCTCTACTTGGGGCTGTTTCCACTGGCCTGTCTTTTATGGCTTTCCTGAGGGCATCCCAGTGCCGAGCACCACTCTACTCAGGAGATGGGCTATGCAGCCCCTTCCCATGGGATGCAGAGAGTTTGCAGTTCCTGCACATCTCTTTTCTAGCTGTGAATTCAATGGCTACCAACCAGCAGCTTTCTTCGTAAGATACAAACTCTCCCTCTTGCTCTGAGCTGTTTTTCCCTGTACAGCAAACAGTTCATAGGGTGTGAACATCTTATCAGCAAAGAATATTGGGGAGAGGTTTATCTTGTTTATAACAGCCTAGAAAACAATTCAAAACCACTGTGGGAAACGAGGGAAGGGTGGAGGACAAGATGAGAGACAAACCTCCCTGCCACTCACTGCTACTGGTAACATCTAATTTCTCACTGTATTCAGGTCCTGGCTTGTGTGAACTAAAACAGAGGAGACATCTCTCTTCCAGGATCAGCACAGAGGCGGCTATGGCAATCCACAGCAGAATTATCCAGGGCAGAAATATCCAGTCGTGGGTGTGTTTCCTGTGAACACACTGGCCCCACAACACCTGCCAGCACAGCTCACCCCAGCCCCACAGTCACCTCTCGCTCTTGCCTGTGAGTAGAAGTGTCAGCCTAAGGATGGCTGTGCATCTGTACCTTGGGCAGAGTGCCACAGAGAACATGGAGAATTGCACAGAGCAATGTTTTCGCAGCAACTCCCGATGCCACAAGGAGCATTTAGGCTTCATGATGCAGAGAAGAAGGGAGGAGACTGGTTGATCTTAATCCAAAAGTTTTATTACTGAAATATGTTTATTACTGTAGTCATAAACTACCAGAGGGTAGTGGTCAGTCCTGATGGACATAAGTCACAAGCGATGTCCCTCAGGGGTCTTTATTGGGACCTGTGTTATTTGATGTCTTCATCAGTGACACAGATGAAGGGATCATCCACACCATCATCAAATTTGCAGATGACACCAATCTGAGTGATGCAGTTGCCACACCTGAAGGACGGGATCCGTCCAGAGGGACCTGGACAAGCTCAAGAAGTGGCCCATGGCAATCTCACGAGGTTTAATAAGATCAAGCGCGAAGTGCTGCACCTGGGTCGGGACAACCCTTGGTTTCAATCCAGGCTGGGGGATGAACAGATTGAGAGCAGCCCTGCCCTGAAGGACTTGGGGGTGCTGGTGGGTGAGAGGCTGGACATGAGCCAGCCATGGGCACTCACTGCCCAGAAATCCAAAGTGTCCTGGGCTGCATTCAGAGCCCCATGGGCAGCAGGGGAGGGAGGGGATTCCATCCCTCATCTCCACTCTGGTGGCACCCAAATGGAATATTGGGGTGCCCAGAAGAAGAAAGACATGGACCTCTTGAAGCAAGCCCAGAGGAGGCCACCGAGATGATAAGAGGGATGGAGCACCTCTCCTACAAGGAAAGGCTGAGAGAACTGGGATTGTTCAGCCTGGAGAAGAGGCGGCTTTGGAGTCATCTAATTGAGGCCTTCCAATACCTGGGGGGAGCCTGCGAGAAAGCTGGAGAGGCCCTTTTTACAAGAGCATGTGGTGACAGAACAAGGGGGAGTGCATGCAAGCTAAAGGAAAATAGGTTTAGATTAGATATTTGTAAAAATTTTTTTACTGTGAGCGTGGTAAGGTTGGGGATGCCCCATTCCTGGAGATGTTCACGGCCAGGTTGGATGGAGCCCTGAGCAACATCGTCTAGAGGAAGGAGTCCCTGCCCATGGCAGGGATGTTGGAATTAGATGATCCTTAATGTTCCTTCCAACCCAAACAATTCTATGGTTCTGTGTAACATATCTGCGTATTATTACAGCTTTTATTACTACTAAAACAGAAATTATGAACAGTCCTGTCAATAAAAAGAAAAAAACCTTTAACTTATTTGTGTTGCGAGTTTACTGTCAATCCCAATATAACAAATGGTCTCCATGTAGAGTGCGGGGTGGGAAAGGACTCCCCTATTTGCTGTAAGTGTTAAAGAAGATTAAACAGTATATATAGCCATAAGAGGTATGCCTTTTGTCCTTGCATAGCTGACTCAAGAAGAAAAGGCCAGTAGAATTAAGAAACTGCATAAATCCTATGGCATTTATAAAATACCACTCAGCAACACAGTGGGGTGCAGGAATATTCTCCTTAAAGGCAAATTGTCCTTCCTTTAACAGCTCTGCAGCTGGCCAGCAGGGATTACTAACCTCATTATTATCTCATGCTTAGTTCTAGTTTATAAATTGAGCCACGATTATGAATGTACAGGGTCTATTCAACTAAGTGTTCTTATCGGTTTTTCCCTTCTGTCCCCTTCTCCAGTCTCTCCATTTATCTTATTTGTTTACTGTGTCTGAATTCAGCCTGTTAGCTCTAGAGATCAGAAATGTTTGTTTGAACAGTTAGCATGATAAGATGATCTTGCTCTGATGGGAAATACAAATGTAATACAAATGCTGCTAATTTGTAATGTTAATATGGTTGACAAAACCTTTTGCAGCTATTTCACTAACAAAGGAATAAGCACTGTGGTGAGTAGTATATGGATTAGAGCTCTGGAAACTCAGGCCAGAAGTTACAGCATACCTCATTTTTTTCCTCCCAACTTCCTTAGATGATATAAGCTGCAACTTCAGTGTTCCTTGTGACCATTTTTTAGTTCTGAAGGCATTGCTTATTCCTGAACGCAGTCACTCTATGCCTCTCCTGCTCTTGTGCATTGAGGAAGATATCAATGATATAAATGTTCAGAGTGAACATAATTATTTCTTGGTAGATCTCATAAAATCAAGCAATGAGTGGGAAAAGAAAGGACAAAAAGTTATGATCTTTCCTTCTTTAACATAAAAAAATTAAATGTTTTCAACTATGAACAAAATGCTTCATTGGAATATCAGGCCTCAGCCTCAACTACAATGTAATGAAAAGATGAGTGTGACACTGAGTTCTGTAAACTGAAATTAGGTCAATCACCCTTGGTTAGAGCTCTAAGGTTGACTTCTCTGCTGTTTTTTAAAGGTTCCCACATTTCCCACTATGTTGCTGCCCTACTCTGCAAGAAGTACAAAATATCAATATTGTCACTGGGACAAAGGCTGACTTCCTAGGGTGGCTGCTGTCCCTTCCTGTGTGTGGTCATGTTTCGGTGACTTCATTTCTGTGATTAGTATAGTACAGTGAGTGGCAGGCTATGAATAGGGGAGGGAGATGCTTGGAAAGTGGGAGCAGTGGATGTAGATCTCTAAAGGAGAAAAGGAAATATGATACGTGTTCTCTATTCCTTTGGTAGAAGCCTAACTGCTGTATCAAAGGATTCAACCTCTTCCACTATGTGGTGATTTTAACAGATTATTTCTCTTTCACTGTTTTGATCAGATTATCTCTAATATAAATAGAAAATAAGTTACTAATAACTTTTTATAGTATGCAAGAAGTGAATAAGTAATATTTTTCATTAACAATTTCTCTGTGAATTCAATCTGCAATTATAAGTGGTTTGGGGTTATTAAAAAACATGTTTTCTAGTTAATAAATTCCTCGTGTGGAAAAAGTTATCCAATGTTACATTAGCTAGAGATGAACATAATTCTCCCTTAGCTAGGATGTTTTCAGACTGTCGCTGGACTTTTCCTGACTCCATGTTGCAGTTGTAGCACAATGACTCTAGAAAAGCAGTTAAATCATAGAATCGTAGAACAGTTTGGGTTGAAAGTGACCTTAGAGATCATCTAGTTTCAATCCCTCTACTCTGGGCAGGGACACCTTCCACGGGAGCAGGTAGTTCAAAGCCTCATCCAACCTGGCCTTGAGCACTGCCAGGGATGGGACATCCACAACTCCTCTGGACAACCGGATCCTCACCGGTGTCTCACCATCCCCACAGTAAAGAATTTCTTCCTGATATCTAATCTAAATTGACCTCTTTCATTCTATGGAAACACCTGGTAGCTGTGAATTTACACAGTTCAGTAGTGCTCATCTGCACTGACTTCTTTTTCAGTATCACAATGCAACCCTGAGATTTTGCAGGTGATTCTTGATATATTCCACATTAATATTTCAGGGCATCTGAAAATGTTTTCTACTGTACTCTAAATTTCAGAAGAGACATAGTATGCAACTAATGAAACAGCAACCAATGACCACTAGCAGTCAGCAATCCAGTATATCTATTTTGTTGTGGTTTTTTTTTCTTTTGAGAAGCCTTACTACAGCTTGAAGTTGTGCAAATAAGTCTTGCAACAAAACCTCATATTACTTCAGAGTATCTATTTATTTCCCCTTTTTCCATCTTGCCTCCTTCCTACACACCTTCTTTTGATTTCAGGCAGGCTGTGAGAGAAAAATTTTAGGGCCAAATAGCATATGTCTTCATATAAACCTTCACCAAGGGAACAAAACAAAACACTTTGGTTGTGTACGGAGAAATAGCTTGGCACATTCTTGAACTCCAGAACGTGCTTTAAAATGATTTGTAGTAGTTCATAAAAATCATTAATTCACTCAAAATTTGGGTCTACCACTCAAGTTCTGCTTTTTGGTATTACTAGAACCATGGTGAAGACTGAAGTCTTGGCTTGCCATGTGACCATAAAAAGCAGCCACAATGCTGGCTTTCACAGGAAAAGCCCACTTCTCACTGACACTGTGAACACACACTCCTGCGCCTCTGCATCCTCCTCTTCTTCCATCCCCAACTGCACTCTCTCTCCAGGGCTCAGGACTGGAACAGGTAGTGAGAGAAAGTGCTTGAAGTCCTGCTGGTTGGCACCTGGTTCTGGAGCTGCTCCACTCTGCCTACAAATACAGCACCATTTCCAATTTGTCACATTTGTGCTCTGCCATGACATTGCAGGCACTTAAAAAAAAAAACAACATATATTTGCAAATATTCCATAGACTTAAAACAAACAAGCCCTTCCATCAGGCATACATGTGTATCCAGGATTAGGGTAGGGGTGGAAGATCAAAGGGAGTAGACTACTGCAGTAATATTGCCCAGACTGACTATGGTAAGTTGGAAATGTATTATTCCTCCATAAGAATGTTCCTGTAACCAAACATTTAAGGCCATGATTTTGTAGACTTAACGATAGGTTAAAAAACATTTTTACTCCCTAAAATTGATATGAAATTTACAGGAATTAGCATAATAATGTCTATGTAAAATTTCCATACAATTTAATTGCAATTAAAAAAATGTTAGGGAAGATTATGTGAACTAATTAAGTTTATAAAAATTTTTTAAATATATAATTTGAAAAACACTGAATAATTATGCAAAATTAATTAGGTAATCATATCCCTACAGTAGTGTTCTCCGTGAATTTTTAAATAAATAGATAAAGCTTATTTTTCTCTGTTCATAAAGCATATAAATATTCAGCAGGGATTTTTTTACTGATTAAAAATGTTGTGTGCTTGGCAGTTTCACTGAGTTCATTGACAC
This sequence comes from Mystacornis crossleyi, assembly GCA_013400655.1. Lineage (NCBI taxonomy): Eukaryota > Metazoa > Chordata > Aves > Passeriformes > Timaliidae > Mystacornis > Mystacornis crossleyi. The sequence goes on from VYZQ01000082.1 coordinate 29,796, forward strand.
AGAACAGGTTTGATGACAATGGTTTTATACTCAGAAATATCAGCTAGAGATGAAACCAAAGCAGAGCAAACCCAAAGAGAATGTTTTGTGCAGTACCCTTGAAATGGGAAGACGACTGCTTCCTTGAAGTATTTAGGGATGTTGGTTTTCCAGACTCAGTACAAAAAGCCTTGTTTTGCTCCTGTTTGTGCTGCCATCTAATCTGGGTTCACCACTGCAGTCTTCAAAAGGCACTGAGCATATTCAAGCATTTATGGAACAAATTCATGCATAACTGTGAAGCTCTTAACATCTAGATGGCAGTTTCTTTGTTTCATTTAATTATACTTCTAAAAGGTACTTACTGTTTCCAAGTCTCTATAACTTGCCAATTTCCAAAGAAACAGGAGTACATAGAAAATATTCAAAACTCACTTGATATTATAAGAAATGGTTCCAGCACTTTCTGTGTCATACACAACTGCAATTATTAACCGTTTAATAAAAAGTGCAGAAATACTTCAAATTAATAGTTTTGCTTGCTAAAAGCCAACCAATGTTGAGACAATAAGGCTAAAACAGCGTTACAATACATGTTTTGAGCACTTCAGGGCTGATCACAAGTAAAAGTATGTTGTTAAGGGCATTATCCAAATGCCTCTTAAACATTGACACGTTTGGGAGGGTTGTGAGAGGGAGTAGGAGGTGTGCATGTAACAACTGCACATTAAAATAATCATTCCACTGAATGAAATTAGGGGACCTCTGTGGTTTGGAGGGTTATCCTGGCTTCATTCCTAAGTGAATCTTCCAAAATTTGTGTCTGTTGTGAAGTTCTGAAAAAATCAATAGAAACTTGTCAGTATTTAATAACTGGGTAAGTCTCCTGAGATTTTATTAGCACTCACTATGATGCAGTCCATGCCTGCACAGCTTAAGCTGTTCTTTCCTTGCAATTGCTCTTTTTTCATGGTGGTACCAAAAGCATTAAGAAGGTTTTGCTGTTCTCTCCATACACCTATTTTATGGAAGAAAAAGTAAAGGCATGGGAGCGAGGGGGAGTAAAAGAAACAGAAGAAACAGGGCAAAAATATTCAGGACATAATACAAAAAGTGATGCATAATTAGCAAAACCAGGAATCCTGGACATATTCCAGAAGAGCATGGTGAAATCCATGACACTGACACTTGACACTTCAATCATATTAAGAGGAGTAATAGGAGCTGGTGTTATTTTACCATTCTCAGAAATTGACATGACATCCAAAGTTAACTTAAGTAGTGTAATGGTTGAAAACTGAGCCACTCAAAAAATAAGAAATACAACAAAGTGTGGAAAGGTGTCATGTGCACAAGTGTTATACTGAGGCCCAGCAGACCTAAATCTCATTGCCTCTCCTGGCCTCCCAGAGCCTATTCCCAGTTGGTAGGAGCACTCCCACACGTACCTGGGGTGGCTCCAGAACACTACAGACCCAGACAACAGGGTGAGGATTTCTCCTTTTCTTCGGCTATGGTCATAAGACCTGGGCTTTTTTACCTCTCCACCCCAAAACTTCTCTTCCCTTGCTCCTCTTAAAATTATTATCATGGTTAGCTCTGTCCTCGGACTTCTCAAGCTCACCACACCAGAGAGGGAAAGACCATTTCTTTACATGAAGTTTAAACTGGTTTCTTCTCTATTTCACTGCTTACATTCTGATAACAAGTCAACGAATCACCTTGGGACCCTTTATCATGTTTATCACAGGAACATTTAGGCCAAAGACCTTCCTCATGCCACCTCTGAAACCAGAGCCATGTGAGCTGAATGATGACGACAATCAAGAGTTTATACGTGTGTGACAAACTGGAGTGTGAGGCTGCTGCACGCTGGAGGTGGGGATGTGCCGGAGTTCATTTGGTATTTTCCTAATCAAGAGTGGGTTTCCGGTCTGGTCTTCTTCTACCTGTTCAATTTTATGGGACAAAATAAGCCCTTGTTTTGAGCTGAAGGCTGAACTACAAGAAAAGGGAGGCTTGAGATAAGATTTGGGTGGCTTGTTTGTTTTATTTTCTTAGGCAGCAGAGGAAAGCGCTTTTCCGGTATCAACAAAGGCATCAATTAATATTTAAACATGGTTATCAGGGTTTCTTTTTCTGCACTCAGTGGGGAGATCAGAAGTGCTCTGTCCTGGCTAGCGTAATAGTGGTTTATCTCCCAGAGAACTCCCACAATCACAAAAAGCCATGGAAGGTTGCCCAGCTGCTGTCACTGAGGGACTCTGCAAGTTTCTGACACGGTTTGTTGCTTTAGTCAGGCATGGAGGCTTCCTGCGGCAGGTGGCATTCACTCCCCAGCAGACAAACCTGGGCCATTTTGGCAGGCCTGGTCTGAAGCCTAGGATGTCAAAGAAGTTCTCTCCATGCTGTCCCTCAAAAAAAGCTGAGACCACAAAGGAAGTTCCCCTCTTGCAGTATTCTCTAGGGACAGACAGGCCCTTGGAGGCACAGTGGAACTGAGTGGCACCACAGAGCCTGGAGGTCAGTCTGGCTTCCCTCTCTCCCACAAGTCTGGCTGATCACATCAAAGGCAGGAGGCCGCACTGCTGTGCCAGGCAGGAGAGCAGGTCACAGGCTGAGCAGTGTGGGGATGAGGAGGTAAATGCTGGAAAGTCCTTGCAGGGTGGTAGTGAGATAGATGCCTTTCTGGGAGCTTCTGCCTGATGTTCGATGTTGATTTCACTGGGACTGGCTGAAGCATTCTCAACAAAGTACCTTAAAATTGCAGGTTGCAGGTTGCTAGAAAGTACCATAGGAAGTCCTAAACAATTAGGCTGTAGGCATTTTGGAACACAAAATTAGGTAGTTACACTTTGATCTTCTTCTCCAGGTCCTACAAAGGGCTAATAATGTACCACCTCATCTGGATGCTGTGAAAATTAATCCATTTCATTTGTGAAGAATCCAAATTCTCTGACACTGAGCACATCAGAACAGCCATTGAGAAAATTGACAAATCTCTGTTCTGAGGAGGGTTTGCACAGCATGAATTAAGTAAGATGTCTAAGGTCACATACTGACTAAAATAAAAAAATCATTCTATGTACACGAACCGAATGCGGAATAGCTAACTGGGGGAAAAATACAATCATGTAATGAAGGTCTGAATTGTAATGCACACACGCAGAAGCTCAACAGAAAGTTACAGGCAACCTTTAGTCTTCCTTTCTGAAACTTTTGAATCCTTGGCTTTGCAGTTTTGGTGCTTGGGAAATGCATTTCAAATACATTCTGTTTTCGTTCACCTTCCAAGGTGCAATGTGGTCTTTATTCTTCTCAAAAGAAGCATAGTAGGTCATTGGAGAAAAAAGGGAAGTAATCAATCTCAATGTAATCCATGTCTGGTTGGCAATATAATGATTCTACCAAACACAAAATATTTCCCATGTGAGTATTTATATTCAAAATCATATGAAAAACAGAAACATAGTAAAATATAGAAAACTGGATATAATAGGTAATACTTTACTGTTTTTTCTTTTATTTTATCATTTTACTAGTTTATTCTTTCTATTTTGTGTCTCACCTTCTCTGTGAAACCAGAAAGATCAGCTGAGCTCTGAAAAAAAAGGCTATACAGATATTGAGTCATTACTATTGCCAGCATGTAGGATCATATAACTAAGGCTGATGCTTAAAATAAAGCTAGACCTGAAGATGTATTCTTAGAACAGTATAAATAAATTTTCTCACTTAAAAAAGTTACATGTAGAATAATATTTTTGTTAAATGCCATTTTTTTCTTTGTTTACAGTGGATTTTTAAATGAAGTATCATATAAGAAAGACAGTTTTTTGCATTCAAGTAAAACCCCCTAAAAGCCAAACCATCCTATTACTATGAGAAGATAGCTACTAAATTCCCAGAAATTTTATGAAAAAGCCTGAATCAAAAAGGGAAGAATTCCATCAGCTTATCCATCCTCAGAGAAAAACGCAGTAGTAGCTCGGGCCTTGCTCTGAAGAAGAGAATTCATGAAATACAGAAATATTAGAAATATTCTAACCATGGGAAAAACGTCAGTGGGAACTTTACCCTATTAGGCACTGATGAATGCATTCCTCCCTCAATATTTTTCTTCCATGTGAGTTCCCTTCACTAATGTTCTCATTTAAAGCTAAACACAAATCCTTTAAAATGTTCTCTTCCATTGGTCCAGCAATTACTTTTTTCCTGGCTGATCCTATTCAGATTTTAAGATTCTAGGAGCTTATAGATGTCTAGAAAAAAAGTTTTGTACTTTGGAAAATTTCATGGCCAGTTTTGGTAGCAAGTTTTTAAGTAATTGAATCAAATGTATTAGATACTTCTGGAAAACCTCAGCTCTTCCTGTAAGATTTTCTTCGCTAGATAACACAAGCGACAATAAAATTTCTTCTCTCTCTATAACATGGGGTTTAACAAGGTTGCAGCTAAGAAGTATATCCCTTTTAATCTAATATGAGCAGACTGTAAAATCTGTCTGAGAGGATTAGTAAAATAGTGGCATTTTGTACATCAGAAGAGACATCCCAAGACCAAAGGCAGTGAAACTGGAGCTATTCAGAACAGAAAGGATTTTCTCTCATACTAAGAAAAAGGTTCTGGGTTTTCATGGCTCTTTATTTTTTGTTACTTAACTTTGGGAGGCCTTTTGAAAAATATTTGGCATCACATCTGAAAAAAGGTATTAACAGATGACATCTTTATTTTCTCAAAATAATGATTCAACAAAACAAAGTAAGAGTTGATATTTATTGTGGGTTTTTTAAGTTAACGGGGGGCGGGGGGAAAGACAAACAACTCCCCCAACAGTCTTCTCAAATCCCATTTTTTAACAAATGGTAGACAGCACATACGTGCCAGCAGTGTCATCACAAAGGGCTCACAGCCTAAGAAAACCAGATACAATTTCTGCAAACCACCTTTAGGATAGTGCTTCAGATTTGCAAAGTATGTCCAATAGACCCCTTTATCTTAAATCTTAGTATGTGAGTTCATGAGACACGAGCAGTTTTCTTATTTAGAAGGCTGAGACCTCAGCTGACATATGCATTACAGTCTATAAATAAACAGACATTTCTCTCCATGTCCAGCAAATGAAAAATATTGTAAAGAAATGTGTATAAAAATATGAGTCTAAAATAAAAATTTCAGCATAATATGATAGAAATTGGAACCACAAAAACAACTTTCATTGTTATTTTGAGGTCAGCTGCTGTGAAAATGAAATAACCTTAATCAAAATTATGTTGACAGCATTTCAAAAAGTTTCTGCCATCTTTTTCATCCAGTTATTTTAATTCAGCTTG
>VYZQ01000082.1:40477-51758 GCA_013400655.1 Mystacornis crossleyi
TTAATTTCATGTCCAAGCTAATCTTTGTATTGAGAGTACCAGTAAACTTTCATTATTCATCTCAAGGACATCCATACTCATCCCCTGGAATACCATTTAAAAGTTTGTATCATACTATCTCACTCCTAGCATTCTGCACCAAAGATTTAAGTGAAACATCACAAACTATTAGTAGCTCAGTTAGCAGCTCGGTTCTTTCACTTGGAAATTCATTTAAGATCTTTTGGGAATATTGTCAAACCTGGTAGTTACTGTTCTTTTTGTCTCTTTATTCCATAAACTTCTACCAAAATCTTGAGAAGAGACAGATTTTCCTGATACATCACTGATAAGCAAGGTTCTGCTAAGGTGAGTTCTCTATACTCACTCCTTCACTGTGTTCACAGGTGGGTTTTTTTCTATGGCTTATCTTTTTTAAAATATTGATGTGTCTTGATCCTCTATTTGCTATATTGATGCTCCAGTAGGCTTGCTGCTTTTGATGTGTTTGAGAAAGATTTTCGTAGTACTGATGCCATTTGGAAGTTCATGTCCTGTCCTGTTGTGTTTTTTCATGTGTATTATATGAAGCTTTATGATTTTTCTGGTTATTCTATTTTTGGGCACATTTTCAGCTTTTGAAGGTTCTTGCTTCTAATAACCTTCCCTACCCTGCTGTTCATCCATGCTGGCTTTCTTTTTCTCTTTCTAAAATGGGACGCAGTTGACCCGAATTCCTATACGATGCCTTTGAACAGCCTCTTTGCTGCTTGCCAGAGCTTTACCCTTTGACTATCCCTTTAACTGAGCTTCCTCCCCTGTGGGTAACTCTTGTTTTTGAAAATAAGAGGTGTGGCACTCTTGCTTATGCATCTTCTACCACAATTGAAAGTTACAACAATATTTAGGCCTTACACAGAGACATCATTTATTCTTTAACCCAGAGACTCAGGGGCATCACACTCCATAGAAAGTGACAGACTGTTGAGTATCATCCTATAGGTCTGGCAGTACTTTATCATTCCATGAACATTTATTGGATTGGATCATTCCATGATCAACTGACTATTTCTTCAACTTTGTATTACCTCCATGAATTTGATTCTTCCCTTATGCATAATTTCTGCAGTGTCATCATTTTCTGCATTTTTCTTCCCTTCTGCATTAACATAATCAATGCACTCAGTCCTTGGCAGAATGGCAAGACCTTCATATTTCAGAGTACCTACAAGAGAAGAGAAAAACATACCATTAATTTTCAGAAACACATCATTCAGAAATAACTGAAAGGCTCTTAGTTTCAGATTCAGCCAGGTAAGTGACCTCTCGGAACAGTATATTCACAATGAAGTAGTACTGGAATTGCTGTGGCTGCTGCAGTCAAAATCACAGCCACTGGCTAATCTAAAATCCAGATATTGACCAAATATTGCACTACCATCATGGCTTGATGAGGGAGAGTTGGAAAATGACCTTAAGAAGGTGTTGAGGGAAAAAAGAGCGAAATTGCTAACAAATGCTATCCAGTGTCCAGCCACTACAACGGGGATACAGAGCTGTGCAGAAAGGCCACATGACAATAAACATTGATATAAACACAGTAAACATTAAGAGCATGAGTAGATGACACTTCGGGTCTGAAGCCTGGAATTCATCACCATTCTACAACCGAAACACAAAGCAGCAGCACAGGGTGATAACTGTGCAGTGAAGGGACAGAATTTACAAAGACTTACAGAGTGAGGGAGTTTGGGGCTGTTCCAGTAACAGAGGATCAAGTACCATTAACATGTAAGTTTAGCAATGCGTGAAAGCTGGTATCAGCATTTGATCTGACAACCTTTCATGTCTTCCTGCGCTGCCATGGACTGAGATACTTGTAGTGAGCAGGTGCAGTTAGTTCAAGCAAAATGTAATTTGAAGCTCATTTACCACACAGCAGTCCATGCAATCAAAGCTCTGTGATGAAAGCTGTTTTTCAAATAAAAAGCATCAACATTAAAGGTTTGTTACCAATTGGCACATGCAAATACTTTAAGAAAAAGCAGGGGAAAGTGGAATGACTAGCAAGGGAAAGCGTGCACCGTTTGTGCTCTTGCTATGCACTATTTGGACAGAATGACAACATTTCAATCCTGCCTAAAAAGAAAAAGAAATTAAACCTTAAAATCCCTGCAGACAATTGCTCATAATCATCTTCCAGGACATTCTGAGCTTGTTCCTTTGTTTTGTGTTCTTGTCTTAACTGCTTTGTGCCCTGTGTCATCGCTAACAAGTTTGGAAGGAATATGTAAAATACCACCAAATTTGGAAAATTAGCACATTATATCCACTCCAGTCATTTTGCTCCAATGTAAATCACTGTATAAGGCACAAGATAATAAACTGACTGAGCACCATTGTTTTTTCCATAGCCTGACCTTAATATTAAATCCTATGACTGGTGAGTCAGTTTCTGTCTGGTGTTTTGCCATTTGCCTCTCACTAATCATTCTGCACAATTCCATTAAAAACAGTATATATTAAAGCAGGGAAATTACTTCTAGAATCAGTTTCTATGTTCTCAGTCCATAACAGCATTGCAACTGGGGAAAAGTTCTACTGGCATTTCAGCTGACAAGACTGGGTTAGCTACTTGCTGGAGTATTTAGTTAGTGTATCTCATTCCTCAGGACACAGGATGCCCCACACTATAGCTGATGTAAGACACTTAAAAAAGGAAGGGTCTGTGCCATCATTCCTCTGGTGATCATAAGCCCAGCCAGCTATGTGCTCACCTGGAAAAGACCACTGTGATTTAGAGAAATTTTCGATTTGAGTAGAATTTACATGGTTTCACAGCCAAGTGCTTGGCTTTGTTGCCTGCTGAAGCCAATGACTCTGTTGGCTTTGATCTCAAGGAGAACAGGGCTGGGTCACAAATGAAGGATTAAGGCAATACTCAAGTTTCTCTTGAGGGTTCCATGATTCCAGTCTGAGCTTCCTCTATATCCACTACACAAACCCAAGGACTCTCAACACCTCTCTAGGGCCACAGCAAGAGATTTCAGAGTTACATTCTCAGGGTTTAGTTAGCACTTGACAAAGAATGATTGAGGAAATATGGGGCAAGATCTGATCCATAGACACCCATCTTCCAGCAAAATGCAAGCATCTAGGGCCTAAAACCACTTTATCACATTTGTTCAAAGACAAAGTTGTTAATACCTATATTTTGTGTAATACCACGTCAGTAAATGCACTTTTCCGTAAAGTGGGAAATGTAAGCATCCAGGGTTATGTAAGCCTGAGAGGTCTGAGCACACAACTCCTGGCTGTCCAATCCACCAGGCCCTCTGCTCAGTGACATTCCCCCTGTGTCCCCCTGAAGCTGGGCCACTATGCAGCCATGGGTCTGTCTCTCATTTTCTATCCAACTATTTCTAACAACTTTCAAACCAGGTAGCTCATCTCAATCCAAGAAAAAGTACCAGAGCTGTAATCTCTAGAGAAGGACAGAGCACACCTCTGTGCCTAATACTGCATTTTCCATTTATGTGCCTGCTCATGAGTGCTCGTCTGTCTTCACCCACTAACTCTGGCAGCCCGTGACACAACTGCCCTGCCTTTTCCGGCCTCTCAGGTGTTTTCTGTTTAACTTGGGACCTGAAGTGAGTGGTATGATTTTGTCTATGGAACATTCCTGTGGATTATAAGGGTTTGTTTCGTCAATATGTATTTCTTTTACCCTCCTGTTACGTGGGAAAGTTCTTCATACAAGCCTCAGTAATCCTTTCCTGATTAGTGTCATTCAGATCTCGTTACACTGGACAATTAGGCTTCACTTACAGTCTTGCTGCTCTGCTACCTGATGATTTTTTCTCTTAATGGAGACAGTAATTTTAGAGTGTTTTAAAGTTCGATTACATCAATTATGACATTTTTCCTTTCATATCTCCTCAGCAGGCTTGAGCTAAGCAAAAGAAACGAAGCCTCATATTGATAACTACACTGAAATCTCATCTCTACTCTTTCTAAAATTCTTGCTTTATTTATATCCATTAGGCTCATGGTTAGCCAAAGTTTTTGACAGAATCATGTTCTTAATTTCAAAGGCATTTCAGTCTTCTTCTTGAAGTGTCGAAAAAACCCACCACAGTGTAAACACTGTTCTATCCTAAATATACAAAAACTTGACAATCGAAACAACCTCAAACTGCAACTTACTCTGACTGAAAATTCACTATATGTTCACTTGGCTCTACTCCAAGATTTGAAATAATGCAAAACTAGCACCTAATCTTTCCACTATATAAAAGCAATTCTCTCCCTCTCGCTTTACCAAGACTAGTGATGACTGGGATTTTTCATCTCTTCTTTTGATCATCCTTTAGTAAATATCTAAATGTTTTATTTTCCCCTGTTTCTGGAGAAGAGGGCAGTACGGGTTTCCTGATACAAATACTCCCAGAATACAAAAAATGAGGAGGATCCAGATGCAGTTTTTGCAAATTTGCCTAAAATCTCTTCTGCTCCAAGAAAAGGTTCCACTGAACAAAAAATCTTCAGGAAGTAGAGCCTAGTAGTGACTTTTGTTTCCCCTCTAGCAAAATTTATGGTTGTCTTGAAAAGCCCCAAATGGAAATATTTGTCCAAAAGATAAATATTTGTATTTCTAGAAAAAATAGTCAGATTTTTGATGAGAAATAGAATTTTCCACAAACCTGTGCACCCTATGCAGAAAACTACTTTTTCTGTGTAAAAAGACAAAAATTCCAGCAATTAGAGAACAGTGATTTTGACAGAAAATTTGGGGAAGGACTTTTTGTGACAAAGTAGGATAGAGGCTTGGAAAAGACCTATAGCAAATCATAGTCTATTGTTTGTGCACAGAGGCACAGTACAAAATCCTTTCAACTGGCTGATCATGTTCTCTCTTGAAAAAAAAAAAATTCTTTGCCTTCACTGTTAAAATATTTGTCCAGAACAGCCACCTGGATATGAATCTACGCATTTACTCTCACCTAGCTTAATCCACTCATTTTTCTGCCAAATTTCCTTTAGTCTACATAGTTCCTTTCCTGATGACATATTTCATCTCAGTTTACATTTTCACAGGCAATTGAACCAAACATTCTCTAAAATCCTTAGGTCCTCATTAATATGTTCTTTATCTGCTGAATTCATCTTTCTTGACTGCAGATTGCTAAATTTATATGCAGTGCTCCAGGAAAGACCGGACCAGACCTCTGTGTGTTACCTGGCCTCACTCTTTGCTTTTCTAACTCTGTCCCATGTGTCTTGAGATCACAGCCATGTCCCATTAATACTCATATTTGCCACACACTGACTTGCTCCCACAGGACTTCCTGCTATTGCCCTTCAGTTTACGGTAGTAACATTCGTTTGTTGTTCTTTAGCATGACTTTCCATCTTGCTTTATTAAATTTCCAACTGCTCTTTAGGACTTCATTTTCAGGTCATCCAGTTCTGTAGGATTACCTGGATACCACTTTTGATTGACAGCACCTTGAATCAGAAGCAAATTTTGTTTTGTTAAAAATGAAAATAATTACTAAAAGGAGTAAAACAGGACCCTAGCCTGATCTCTGAAGAACTTTACTGCTATTTCCTTCTTTCCTCCAGTTTATACATCAGCATTATTGGTCAGGCTTATTTAATCACATTTTAACCAAATAGATGTTTCATTAAACTCTATCAACTCAACTAGCAATTTCTATGGCAGCGTAGGAAACACATTACTGACAGCTATCTAGAACAAATCTAATGACTTTTCTTTGTATAGAAAGGCATTTTCTTACTTTTTCTCAGTAAAATATCATCTCATGCTAGTGCAAACTCCCTTTGATAAACACTACTTTTATTTTATTTTTCATTTGTCTTCTCTTCTGCACTTACTCTTCTCTATTCTTCTAAAGCCTTTTATGCCACTTTATCAGTTAATTTTTTCTGTGGTTTTTGTGTTTGTCTTAGGAGCTTTTTGGGAAGATCTACCCTTTACTTTAAATTGTAAAAAAATAAAAATGAAACCAATCATCATAACTGACCATTACAAAACCCCTAAAACTAAATGGGAGAATTTTCTTCTCATTATATCAGAAGAAAAAGATTTTATTCCTTCGTGTCCAGTAAACTAAAAACAAAAAACCAAAAACAAACAAAAAAAAAAACCCCAAAACAAAACAAACAAACAAACAAACAAACAAAAAATAAAAAAACCCACTGACCAAATCTGGAGCTTTGAGAGCTTTTAGAGTTAAAATTACATTAGCCAGGTACTTTCCATTATGCCAAATACCCAAGTTATTTATTTTAAATTTAATTTATAAATTTAAAAAATCAGATTTCTGCTTCACCTACACATGTGCATGTAACTGAATGCCTATTAGTGTAATGAGTATAATAAGTATTAAAGGGTCTGAGTATAATGGAAATCAGAAAAACTGGATGACCTGGCCAAGAAATTGAAAAAGTTCATTATAGTAAAGGGATCTCTCTCACTCTTTTGAAATTACATGGAAGTCTTCTAAATTTGAGGCAGAGAAAGAACAAAATTGAATATTTTACACTGAGTGCTGTAGACTACACTCTGTGTCTTCGGTGAAAAATGTCCCTGTGCCATTTTCTGATTGAGGATTTCACAGTTACAGACATCACTTTAAACAAGCTATTTAACAGGCCTGAACTTAACAAACCAGGAAAGTGTCTTTGTTTCACTGATTTTCTTCATATTTGTGATCTGCAGAAACATCTTTTTGCATAGCCAAGCTACTTGCAGATTACAGAAAGACCGCTCCAGAGGGTTCTCCATATCACTGTTGCTGGTTGGGAATCTCCGCTTTGGGGTGGAGTTGGTGTGCTGATATTGGCAAACTGCCATTTCACAGGCCACTGCCAAAAAGCCTTTTGTAGAGTTGTTTGAGCCTCACAACTAGAAGATGCACCCTCAGCTACATCATAAAGCTACTCTTCATGACCAGACACAGCAGGGCACTACTGGGGATGCTCAGAGGGAGGAGAATGAAAAAGCTGAGGTCAATGAAAACACTTGACAGCCTTTTTTTAGAAAACTCTCTGTCTGCATGGTGTTGCTTCTCTGCCTAGGAAATAACACAGGGTTCAAGAGATTATGGAGACATGAGACAACTGGTAATGGTGGCAAAAGTTTGAAATAACTAGAAGAACTGCTGGACACCATCTGGATCTGCAGATAAAATACACTGATGAGCTTGTTTATTCAGAGAATCTGAATTTCATCTTCTCCTCTTACTGCAGCTCCAACATTTGATGCAGGGGGGTTGGACAGCAGCACAGTGTGCTGCTTCTCAAACGCCGGTGATGCAGCCACATGTCCCCTGGAGCCTGCCAAGGTCTGAAATCCCACTGTCATGAGCAGGACACACATACTGTTTGCCTCACTCAGGCCTGGAACCATCTTTGTTGTATTCCATCTGATCACTGAGAGAGGCTCAGTAAGAACAATCATGTTAATAGTTACTGATGCTAAAATTTTACAGAACTTTAATTTTCTCCAGTATAAAAGATCCAAACTACACATACATTAGTCACAATCCTTTTTTCATGGAAACCCTGTCTAAAATCTTTTTCCAAGGCTGATGGAATCTTTCCTTAGGTAGTTGGGCTGCAGGAAAACAAACAAACAAACAAACAAACAACCTAACATTGTGCAGGATGACAGTAGAGAATGTCTTTGGGAGATTTAGGAATATCTGATGAAAACCTAGTGTCTTTGAAAAGTGTGAAGACCTAGGAAGAGCACTCCTTTGGCAATGAGACTTAGTACAACATTCCACATAAGCTCTCCATGGTCTGGAAAGCAGGGCTCAAAACACATGAAACAGCTTGAGCAGCTCAAGAGACAGCCTCTCTTGCAGGAGGCACGTTGTCCAGGATGGCTTGTACACATGCTTTGAGGGAAACCCTTCAGAGTTTTTCATGCAGTTCAGGTATTTCTGGCTATTGTATGTTATGCCTTATGCAAGCAATAATTGTTAGATGACTGAACAAAAGAAAACTCCTTTTAAACAATGAAAGCAATGGATTTGGAGTCTTTATACACGGGACATGAACAAGATTTGTGGGTAAAATACAAATTGCCAAAACATCTTGAATTCCATAAACAATTTAAATAAGAATTGATCTCAAAGGGGATTGGTGTCAATGCTTCAGTATGGAAAGCCTAAATCAGCCACTTATTGCCAGCACTGTGTATTAGAGGATTCTGAAGAGACTGATGGCCAGGCAGCAAGTACTTGTTACTTAAAGCTCTAGTGGCATGTACCTTTCCTTGGCAGGCAGATTCTTCCAACAACTGGACCTGAAGGAAAGCTTTTGGTGCTGAATGTGTAGTGAGAGCAGAGAACTTGCTGTACCTTGGCACTGCCTGCCACTGTGTCCATCACCTGTCACTGAACTCTCTATTTCCACTTTTACTGCCCTCTGAGGAACACCCAGGCTCTGCTGATCCAAAATAATATTAATTTCAACCAAAATGCATTTACTTCTCTACCACCTCTATTGTGAAGAATTTCTGTCCATGTTTGGACTCTCTCCTTTTTCTCGGTGTGTCTGCAGTCCTTCTGTGCCTCATAGATACCTCCATAAATTTTTTCTTTTGAATTTGACAGGCCTTTCTTTGAAATGTCATCAAATCAACCCTGTCTAAATTTAAACTGCTTTAAAAAGTCATTAAAATGACTCCTTTATTCCTTCATAAACCTATACATTCTTTGCTGATTACAAGTATCAGTCTCATTTATATGTATCTGTATATATCAACAGCTGTTCTAGTTTCATTCTTGTTTTTTCCCTTTTACATCCTCTATAATAGGGCACTGAACTGTGATATGTTTAAATCAAAAGAACTTGAACCATGATTCTTGGACTTCATCCATCAAGACTGTGTTCTCTTCTTAGGAAAAAAAAGCATTTAGCTATATATAAACAAAAATATTAGTATTTGATGCATTTCCTTCACCTGGTGTCTCTTTCATGTCAAGGAGTCACAGGAACCGCCACAGAGGAAAGGGGTGTGGAATAACTGATGACATTTCTTTTCACCTAAAAATGCTGATTCATTGAAAACAAAACATCACAAAAATCTGACTGGTAGAACAATCTTCTGATAGAACAGATGCAAGTTTCAAAACTTCTTTGCTAGTTCTACGATATGAGGACTACTAATGCTTGACATACTAGTTTCTGTCATTCCACAGAAGGAATAATGATGACAGTTCCCAAGACTGTTTCTACACAGAACGTTTACAGTAATTTGTTAATTGGTTTCCCAGGCTACCCAGCTTCAACAGCCTAATGAATCATTTGCTCAAAGAATCAAACACTGGGGTTTGATGTCTGGCAACTCAGCTGCTGGGGCAGCCCAGCCCAGCCTGCCTGGTGGCTCCTCTGCACAGGGACTGCTCTGGGGTTTATTGCTGAGGAACCTGATGAGCCTTGGCATGTATTAATTCCACTCCTGACAACGACTGCTCTCTTAGCGGGATGCCAGTCATCACAAAGTGCAAGAAGGAACTTCTAAAGAGAGAAGACAAGAAAGATTTTCCAAAGCCTTGCAGTAATGATAAAACATCAGATTCTTGTGAATGATAAAAGAAATGGGGTTTGTTTTTTTTTTTTTTTTGAAAGACTGATAGCTCTTAAGAAACTGTGAGGAGTACATCCAGACTGTCTGTGTCAACCAAGAGCCTGAAGAGGAATCTCAGACACCGGTCTCAGGAATCAGAGGGGTTGCACTGTGCAGTTCTCCATGGCCAGGAGTTTTGACCTGAGAGCCTGCCTGGGAATCTCAGAGCTAATGGCATAACCAGTCTCTTCTGCAACCCAGCTGCGTCAGGAGTAGGTGCAATCTGACCTTTCGGTCCGCCTGTCACATACAGATCAAAGTCAGTCCAAAGAGGTACTCTTTCATGCTACAATGAAAATACTTTCATTACCTGACCACATACTATCCTACAAGTTTTTCTTTCTACATTAGTGTTTCCCTCTGCTTTCAGCATGCAGGTTGTAATACTGCTCATTAGTTTGTAGTATTTCTTTTTTATGATATTAAAGATGCATAATCAGCTATCTCTTCTTAAAATATTAAAATAATTTTTGCATATGAATGGAAAAATTTAGATTCTCTCTAACTTTTCTCATAGAAGTGTCCTTGCTTTGCTTGTAGCTGGTTACTTTGGGTGGCATAAGGCTATTTAGGAGAGTTTTATGCTGCCTCCTCAGTCCCTTTTAATACATAGTACTTACATTACAGCACATATTAAGTCAGTGGAAAGGCAACTCTAATATATTCTCATTCTCAGCTAAAAGCCAACATAGAAAGGCTTCTTCTTCTTTAAAAGAAGGCATGGGCTAACATGTCACTTACCTACATACTTTCTATGCCTTGTGAGGCAAAACTCAGATCCATGCCTGGTGTAAACTGCCAGGCAGTAACATGGAGTTGCCTTAAACTCTTGGTTCTCTAGTCAGACCTCGAAAAAAAACCCCAGTTGTGGGGAAAAAAAGATTTAGTAACACAGTGGTAAGACTGACTCTGCCAGGGATCACTTCACTCATCCCTCAACATTTTCCGTGTGTGCCTGGCTTGAGGGGACTGTGTTCGATGATCTTACTGGTTTCACCCGCGAAAGGCACCCCGGTGCGGGCACCGATGTGCTGTCGGGACGGGCACCCAGGTTCCCTGTGCGTGTGTCATGGGAAGAAGGGGTTCTCCGGCACCTGGGAGCGGACAGCGAAGGGTTAGAGCCATCCAGGGCCCGGCAGCAGCCCGGGGGTGGCGGTGGGCACCTGCGGGGCGCAGAGATGGGCAGGGGGCGTCCCGGCTCAGAGCAGCGACTCGCACCTCTTATGGGGGGAGCACCGGCGGCAGCGAGAGGGAGGAGGAGAAAAGGAAGGCGAGGAGAGGGGCTGGGGAGACGCGGGCGGGCAGGAGCCGGGGGCTAGAGGAGGAGCTCCGCGCAGAGCGGCGGCGGGCCCGGACGCGGTCGGGCCGGGAGCGGAGGCGCCGGAGCGGGGCAGGTGCGGGAGCCGCCACCGCTGCTGCCCGCGGGGCGGGGGAGCCGGCAGCGGCCCCGGGCCCTATGGTGCCGGGCGGGACCCGGACCCCGCTCCCCGCCTTCGAACGGGGCCCGCGGAGCGCCGCGGAGCGCAGCCCGCCGGGCGCGGCACTCGGCGGGCATGAGGACCCTGCGGATCCTGCTGCTCTCGCTCTGCTGGAGCCTGGTGCGGGGAAGTCTACTGCGCACAGCCCGGCCCAGGGGAC